>JAILYB010000078.1:3790000-3891310 GCA_021437785.1 Rhodomyrtus psidioides
ACGAAAGCTACGCCCATTAGAGATACTTCCACTAACAGAATATTTATCCAATATATTCAACTTGACCAAAAGGAGATCCACCGCCTGAGATATCCAAGTTGACCCGTCTAAGAAAGGAATGCTAATCTTGGACTGTTCCCTTCTAATTTGTTATCTTCGCAAAAGCAATACGGGAAAGATTTCCGTAAGATTCAGCCAAAGTTCGGATTTTCCAACTTATATGCTTATTACAAGCAATTTCCTTTGGACTCAAATTCGAGGCAATTTCAACAGTAAAGCTCTAAACAAGAGAGCATTTTCGTTTTGCAACGGCAGCATCGGGGTCCCGGAACCCGTTTGGGTCAAAGCTGTTGATAAGGTGAGAGTTGCATCGTTTCAGCAAAAGCAGGATATTGAAATCGAGAAGGCGAAGAGGAGAACGACGACGATGACGATGCAGAGTACCCTGCGGACCCGACGGATGATGAGGCAAACTACTCGGCAAACTATGGCTCATACGGGACGGATGATAATGACGGTGAAAACTACCCTGAGGACCATGTTGCCCGCTATTTTCATTCCGGCAAAGACCGAATACCTTTCGAATATAATGAGAATCGGACCGGCAAGATGCTATAGAAGACTCCAGACCAGGAAATGAGCAGAATCGTGTTTCCAAATCCTGGAAAAATCTTGTCTCCAGAAGACTAGACTGCCTACCAAGTCCTCTGGGATTACGCTTGATGGACAATAATAAGATCTTTTGATATATGATAGTTTGCGTGCAAAACAGTTTCTATATGCATCATAAGAAATAACTAATATCGTGTATCATTATCATTCTAAATTGTGCATCAGCAATTGAACCTCCGATGAAGATATCTGAGCTAAGGAGCTCTCTGGCGTATAGACATCGTGCCAAGCTCGAACTGATCGAGTCCTTACGTGGTTGATTGGATGATGATTTTGCTCGAGAGTGTAAGGACCGACATGTTGCGCCCTTATTCGCTCCAACTCCATTGCCACCTCTTTCATGGTAGGTCGATTCCTTCCGCTTGAATTCAAGCACCTCTTCGCCAAATTTGCGACTCCCAGAATCTCTTCCTCTCGACTTTGCTTTACCACTCCAGCATCGACGATGTCAAGAAGGCGGTTTTCCTCCATCGACTCAATAAAATACACTGCTAAACTTCTGCCATCTTCTGCCCTCTTAGCAGAGATCGGCTTTTGCCCCGTCAGTAGCTCGACCAGGACTACCCCGAAGCTGTAGACATCACTCTTGTCCGTGAACTGGCTTGTTTGGAAATACTCGGGGTCCAAGTACCCGATTGTTCCTTTGACCATTGTGGTCAAGTGAGTTTGATCAATGGCCACCGATTTCGAAGTTCCGAAATCAGCTACTTTGGCCCGGTACTTGTCGTCCAAGAGGATATTTGAAGACTTGACATCTCGATGGTAAATGGGTATGGCCGCAGTGAAGTGCAAATAGGAAAGAGCTCCGGCAACTTCCGTGGCAATCCCCAATCGCCTTTCCCATGACAGTGGAAACTCTTCAGTTGGATTATGCAAATGCTGATAAAGAGTTCCGCTCGGAATGAATTCGTACACCAAAAGCGGAACCTCCATCTCCAAACAACATCCCAACAATTTAACAATGTTACGATGATTAGTTTGGGAGAGAACCATAACCTCATTGATAAATTGCTCGACTTGTCCTTCGTCTACAATTCTCGATCTTTTGACCGCAACGATCCTTCCGTCTGTCAGCATTCCCTTGTAGACAGTTCCTTGGCCACCTTGACCGAGTATCCTGTTCTCATTGAACTGATCAGTAGCTTTCTCTAGCTCTTTCGAAGTGAACAGTTTGCTTTTTGCCATGTGATTGCCTTCGTCGTAAGATAGTTGCTGTCTCAACAAAAAACCGCCATTTCGTTTGAAGAACCTCTCTTTAAGGTTGATGTCATGCCGCCTCTTTAGGAACTTGTAGAACCACCAAAATAATCCCAGAAAGAGTACGGCGCCGAAACCACTGCCAACACCTACATGACAAAAGTCGAGTAACAGTTGCTTTAGGGAAATCTCTAATTTCTTCGAGGCAACTAAGATCACAACTTACATAGTTTTCCTGTTAAATTCGAACATTAGAAGATCGATTCAATTGCATTTGGCGTCTCAAATGAAAAGAAGAAGAAAACAGCTGATCTCGAGCGTAACATTTACCTATCATGGCCCCGGTAATGTTGTTGCCCACACAGACATATGAACCAGGTCGGTTCACACACTTCCCTGGGCAATAAGTTGCATTTGGGATTAAGCACTCGTTTATATCTGCCAACAACCGAAAAGGTTACAAACAAGAGCCTTAAACACTGTCAAAGACAAGAAAAGAAGGGCATTCAATATGCAGAAGAACTGGACATAGTAATTCATTGAAATTTTTCCCGGTTCACTTTCTGTATTCTGATCCAGTTCCTCATCTCGATCACAATTTTCCGAAAGCATGATGTAGAGTTAGACGATCTAATATACAATGGCGATAATCCAACTTACTAGTTCGGGTATGCAAATCAATCGAACACACAAGTGACAGAGAAATGTCGGGTATGGCTCACCTTTGCATCCGTCTGTTATGTAAGGGTTACCGGCGTAGCCAGACTTGCAGCGGCATTGCATGTAAGGCCTGGGGTTATCAGAACCGTAGTAAAGGCTGTCGTAGTGGCTGCACCAGTAGGTGGGCCCAATAACGGGGTATTGGTAATCACCATATGAGATCTGCATTTTGGCAAACGTTTCGTTGGAGATCCCCCATTCAAGAGCCACGGGCACGTGCGATGGTAAGGCTCGTGTATCGGTCATGTTGCTAGGAAATTCGTACTGCGATTGATCCGCTAAGAAAGCGTACCTGCAATTGCGTGGACGGTTCATTAGGATTAATTTTGATTCAGTTTTGCCCTTAGCCCTTCATATTCAGCACCAACATGAGATAGGTGAGTCCAACCCCCAACGATAGTCATATTTCCTGATCGGGTAATCCTGATGTACTAATCCTACTTATATTACAAATTTTGATTTCATGACAGCAAAATGTAACAAACAGGATAGCTCGACAGTGGGATCATTTTCACTTAGTGGTGTGAGAATCAAACTGGCATTGTATGCTGAGATCAGGGATTCAATCAAACTTCTAAATTCGGTGAAAAGCGTTAAGATTACCTGCATGATCCGTCGGTGACCGTCGACGAACCATCCTCTGCCTTGAAATCCACGCTGTACGCCTGCAGCCCGAAGGGGATCGTGTTCATGCAGCAACCAATCCCGTTCACGCAGTCGTCCTGGCCGCCAGTCCCGTTGCATGTCGACCTGCAGCCAACGACCGCCGACTTCATGCTGGCGCTGATCATGAACGCCAGGTTGTTGCACCCTCTGGACACGAACACGTTCTTTGTCTGCGAGTACATGAAGGAACTCCCCGTCAAGTTCAGCAGCGTCGGGATGTTGCCGTTCACTGCTCTGCCTGTGCAGTTTGGCAGGTTCGACTTGGAGTAGAAGACCGGCTGAGAGACCTCGATGAATCCGACGAGGCCTCTGGAGTAGTCTGGCACCGGCAGGGAAACATTGAACACTGTTACGTTCATGAGGTTCTTCAGCGTGGCGACAGGGGTGCTGCTGCCGCTACGGTGGCACTCGATCTCAAAGAGTTCATCCAGGAAGCAGCCGAACCCGATCCCGAACGGGTACGGAACCGTCAAGTTGCCACATGCGGCAGTGCAGTTGGGCAGAGCCACCGGGGGAGGCGGGTCCGCTATTCCATCGGAGGCTGCTGCCACGGCGATGAACCGCGCCAGAAAGAGAAGGCAATGAGCAGCGACCAGTTTGAACGCCACTAGCAGCATCATCTCGTTTTCTTCACGATTCGTTGGTTGGTGTGATTTTGCTCCAGACGCGCTGCAACCGAGACACGAATCAGAGGACCGGACTTTACATACATATATAAACACGCCGATGCACGGACGAGAACGCGGCCAATCTTTGACGGTGTCAATTACTAGTAGATGTTAGATTGCTCTAAGGCATGACGACATCTGCAATGATTCCTTCCCTGGTACGAGTTTTAGTTTCGGATTGTTTAATGATGTTTTTTTCGAGTGCACCACTGAGTAGCCCGGTCAACGCCGGAACCGAGCCGGCTGGTCGTCTGGTCATGAACCAAAAACGGAAATCATATCATATCCATAGTTGGGATTCGGGATAGAGATTATCTGCATAACAAAGTTTCTAGGCGGTCCAAAGTCTGACTTTTTCCGTGAGCCCAAGCCAATGTTGGGGGGGCGCATTCTCAGGAGAAGCTTTCCTCCCGACTACGACGACCTGATCTCCAACGCGTCCGAGGCTGCCCTGCGTAAGTTCCTAATTTTTCCAATACAAAACGCCCTTGCACATTAACACGGCAGCGGAATCAGGGCTCAAATAATGCAAAACCGAGGACCCAAGTCGCAGACATATTTACCAAAAACGCTACCGCAAGTTGAGTTTGAAACGATACAGAGGCGTGCCCCGAGTACCACAAAAATTGATCGCCGGATGCGTGTTGAAAACTAATCATACTTGTACTGCAATTCTCTGTTCAACATTTCATTCCCCAGCCATGTTGAACGTGTCTCTGCGCCACATAAGGGAAGGGAAGAAAGATCATTAAACAGATAGTGGCCAGGAGGAGCTCCTGCTTACAATAACTTCAGACAGAAAGTCGTTGGTACTAAAACCCAAAATGCGCAGTGTTTCATCCCAAACTCTCGAGCATTCCTTCGGATCATCTGCCAGGCTCGACATCGTTCCAGGCTTACACCGGCTGTAGTATGCAAAGTTCTCGGGGGCGTTGCGCGGCACATCAGCTCCGACCGAGCAGAATAGGACGTTTCTTGCCCCTAACCAACAAGGAACACGTAGCAAGACATTATTTTTTATTGAGCAGTGGCCAAACAAAATAAAGAGCGATATCCGCATCTTTCTTAAGGGCGACACGCCGTTCTTTTATATCTCGTTCCCCATTTCTTTTTTCTGGTTAAGCAGTCTATGACTCGATACCATAATGAACGCAAATGAACCAATATATATCTTTGTTCTGTTTTCCCAGAGAACTGAACTTTCTTTTGTCCAACAAAGGAAGGTAGAGGATCAGATGGCGACCAATCCGTCCGTGTTGACAATTGTTCCTCGGTCCGTAATTTCTACTGAATCTCTGATTCATGTCCTCCTTAATTTTTCAGCTATTAGTAACCAACTCCTAGATTTATCATAGTAGCCGTTCTCTACTAGATTATGAACTTTTTATATTCTCAGAAAATTGGTAATTTTCATGCAAGAACATTAAATCACGTACAAAAGAAGAAAAAGGAGACCTAAAGCGTATGATGCCATGGTCACAAGCATAGGAATCAAAGTTTTATTTACCGTCAGAAGGATCCAACATCCAAAATCCTCTCATCCTTCGGTCTGGCAGCTGCAAAGAAAGCATCGAAAAGCCAACGCCGGTCATTCCACGATTTCCAAGTGTAACAAAAAGCTAAAACTAACACTTCCGGCCGACAGATTACCAGGTTTGATTCAACGATACCAGGGTGCACAGCTACACACAGTACTGTAGTCTTTGCCATACTTATGAGTTTCACGCTTAGGGCCTTTAGAAACATGAGCTGCACATGTTAAAGATAACGTTGTGGGGAAAATTTCGTTGGCAGTGGAGTGTTTTGTTCTGCGTCCGACCAATTCGAGTTTACGTACATACCTGGGCTAGTTTGCTTGATCCGTAGGACGTCATGCTGCTGAACTTAGGTCCTTCGTCAGCACCCATTTTCCAGGACTTGGGTTCCACAACTCCCCAGTGATGTCCCTAGGTTTTCTCTAAGCTTAGTAGTAGTTCAGCAAACCATCTGAATATTACTCACAGGTAATTATTTTCGAAGTTCTAAAACGCTCTTTTTTTTTCTCAGAGACGACAGTTACCAGGGAATTGACATTAACAATGCGAGCGGATTTGGCTTTGAGTATGGAAGGGAGCAAAAGAAGGGTGAGCAGCGAGGTCGCAACGTGGTTAACTTGAATATGCTTCTCGATTCCATCCTCCGAAAATTGCCTTGGCTCTGCCATCGGAAGTTATAGAATTCCAAGAAATATATGCATTCCATAAGTGTTCTATCCGGGTTAAATTTTAACACATCACATATTTGGATTAGCAGAAGTAGAAGAGAACATGATGCAACACGGAAGCAGGAAACTATACCTCCCAGGAGAAGAATTCCGGCATTGTTGATGAGAATATGAAGAGGCTTTCCACTTTGATCCCACTCAGCTGCGAATTGCCTGACTGAGCTGAGGGACATTAAGTCCAGTTCCATCACCTGCATTTGGATCATTTCTCGGATTATGACTAGAGTCAAGACACAACCAATGATTCAAATGTCTGAAAGAGTTTCCTAAGTCCAGTCCAGATGTCCTTTAAACCATCCGAGGGTCGGTCGAGGAGACAACTACCATGCGTGAACTATAACACCGCCTTGGTGAAGCCGGGTCAGGTCAACTGAAAGCTTTGCCCAATTTGATCTAACTCAACTATCAGGACCCAAGATGAAGCCCGTGGTAAACTTGGGCAATGAAAACCGGGTGATGAGGTGGTTAAATGCAGATCATGGATGCTCACGGGCATAGCTGTCGAAATTCATAGTTCTGCTATCTTACCTCGACATGCAGGGTCTTGCTATCGTCTGCGTCTTCTTGCCACCGTTCAGCAATCTTCTTCGCCGCATCAACTCTCCGGCAAGCCATTACCACGTGTGCGCCGGCGAAAGCAAGTTCTCTGTGGAAAACAGTCGGTCAAAACCTTTTCGAGCGACTAGATATCCCTCCTCAACAGTCCTTTCCATCACCTCCTTCGTTCAAGTTGAGATTTTCCTTTTAAAGAAACATACAAGTTACAGTTTTTCCTACTACAGTCGATCCCCTTTTCGTCCTCCGATTTCAAATAGCATCGGTTTGCTACAGAATCACAACGGCCCTTCATTTTGGAATCGCGGAACGAGAGGGAGATTTCTGAGTTAGAGAGACAGACAGACAGACCTGGCTGTGTGATAACCAATGCCGCTGGTGGAGCCCGTGACGATCACACACAGACCATCCAACTGGTTTGGAAGGAGAAGAGCAGCAGAACGGAGTTGGTTTGACATGGTGATCCTCTGCAACGTCATTTCCTTTGCAGTCTCCCACATAGCCTTTATCATCATCATCATCATCATCATCTGCTCTCTCTCTCTCTCTCTCTCTCTCTCTCTCTCTCTCACTCTGTTTATGTAATCAGTCACTGCATACTTAATCTCGATCGCATCGACCGCATTGATCTGTTTACAATAATTTGATACCTTTTCCCATGTGACGTAGAGTTGACCTGCTTTGGATTTAACCTCACCAACTTGAAATATTTCAAGTCACGAGGAAAATTTTATCGGCATGTGAAGGGAAGACCCCTGTTGTCTTATTTCAGGAAGTCATCTTTCAGACGCAGAGTCCAAACCGATTCCAATTTAATATTCAGGCACTCATGACACAATTCTTCCTTAAACAAGTCATTAAAATAGCAAAGGAAAGACAACGATACAATGGGTAGAAGAATTCATCCCAGAAAAACTAGCTTGCCGGGAGAAGGAACCCAATATCTCCTCCGTTGCTCGACTTTGAGACTTTGTCCGCATCATCTTCCCCCTCTTCAACACCAACAAATTATACGAAGAACCAAAGAAATCCTTAGATGAGAGAGATTCTCACTTATTATTAATTCCCAAATCTCTTTTTATACAATTAGGAGTTCTCTTATAGTCTTATTTATAGAGGGAGCAGAACGCTAAATTAGGAAATTCCAAATTAGAAAAATTTAACCACAGAGAACTATTGAAAATAGGAAACCTAATTAAAATAGAAAGTCTTTATTCTCCTCATTGGACCCCCCTTGGATCATCTTTCGGCCGCAATCACATTTGCTTGCATGAATATTGAATAGGCTTGGTTGACTAACGATAATTGAATTGGACTCGTGAGTTGTTTCGACTTCAATGGAACTTCCAAGCTCCCATGCTCACGCATCACTGGTGACCTTAGATACAGTGCCTCAGTTGCCGACAAGTAACATGATCCCATGTTTTGTTTGCTTGATTTTGAACATCACAATACACAACACATGCGCCACGCCATAGAGAGCAGCCAAGACAAGAAAGAGTCGATATTTGGAACAGAGCGGATATTTGGAACAGAGTCGAAGTCCACCAGTCATACAATGTAGCAAGTCATCATCATCAGCCAACTGATGCACCTTTGGCCTGAATAACGATGCAAATTCCGCTGTTTAAGTGCTGCGGGCTTGGCAGTGGGATCTCCTACGAAGGGAGTAATTTAGTTCGCATTTCATGAAAATGTTCCGGAGTCCATCTTACAGGTTACGGCCCTAAGGGCACAAATAGCATATAGCAGCAAATAAGTTATACGGGAATGTCTGATGTCATTCTCTTCAATGATCCGTGGTGTTAAAATTTACAGTTATAAAGCAAACCTTGAGATAGACTTACCATGTCACTACGTCTCTCAAAGCAATATATTACTACAACTCTCTTTTGCATAGGTAACCACTACAACACGGTCAAACACCTACTCAGAAGCCAAGTATGTTTCTCACGCCAAAGGGCTTAACTTCAAATAGTCCAGTGACCCCCATTATCAGCCTATCCCAAAGCTCAGAATGGTCAACTCTTGCCGACCAAACATGCTCATCAAATACCGCGATGCGCTCACAGAGCCTGTCTTGGGACAGGATTTGCAGGGTTGATGCCTTCTTTTCCCAGTTGTTTTACTTCATGAGGAGAAAGAATCTTGATATACCACACATTGTTGACGAACTCCCTAGAGAAAGGCATTAGCAAATCAAAGGCTCAGCGACTAAATTACAAGACAAGCACTAGCTTACAATTTCTGGTGAATTCATAAAACGCTCACAGCACAATCCCAAACAATCTGTCGATGCAAATTGCAAACCCAATCGCACAGGCTGAATAGCCACCTCAAAAGCTGAACTTTTAAACTTCCCAAAGAGATGCTCGCTCAATAAAAGAAATAAGAAAACCCGAAGTGAAGGTACTAGTTCCTAGCATCTTTCCCCGAGCCAATAATCTGTATGTTATATCAAACATTTACTCACGCGGATATCCATCAAAAGTCAAAAGACAAATTTAGACAAAGCCTTTTAAAGCAAATAATTTGCCACATAATTCAACAAAAAGCCACAATCGATTGCCAGCAATGAAGAATTTTAAAGCAAGCATTGCCATCACCTTACACCTATGATGGAAAAAAGAGAAGCACACTTACTGCCAAGGGTCGTCACCCAGGAGAAGGATATCATTCTCCCGGTCTACAAATACAAGCTGCCAGCCTGATCTCTGAGGGTCCTCCAATTGGCCTTCAAGGCCAAACATGCGAGCAAGTTCACTGCGCAGCTCGTCATAGCTGCTGAATTTTGAAATATCCAGTGACCGCCCAAAGGTCCCCGATTTGTGAACCTGGCAAATTATGTCATAAGCACAAAATTTAACACCTATTTTTCAGAAAATGTAGTAGTAGGGATGATAAAAATATCAAGTAGGAGAGATGAATAATTAAAGAACTAAGTGACAAATCGACCAAGAAGTACTGTCATGGTTTTCATTTGTAATTAAAAATGTGGAACACAAGGAGAAAATAGTAATTTCGGTGTGAACTGTACCTCCAAAAGAAGATTTGGGGTTATTCGGGAGATGCTCAAAACAAGCCAAGATGGAGATTACTCCTCCCAAAACCATAATATAGAATCACCAAATCTATATACATCAGAAATGAACTTATAACCAAATTACAACCCGTATATAGGTTATGTTGGCCTTCACAGATATGAGGGTTAGCAAAATGTCTTTAGAAAGGTATATCCAGAAACGCTTGATTGCATATTGACCCTATAATATATGTCATTCTCAGCCCAACGCCAGGGAAAGGGATCACAACTCATAGACCATCTACGTTCTGTGAGATTCCCCGGTGTGCTACATGCTATCATCCCGAGGCCATTATGAACTAGGGCCAACCAAGTATGTGTAAGTCACAACATCTACTTCATTTGGGAGGATAACATGGCAATCACACAGAAGCCTCTGATTTGCATGCATGCTAGTCAAAACTCAACTAAACCATGCTCCAAACTGATTGATCTCTCCTTTAACAAAAAGATAAATCCCTCCCTCTGCAGGAAAAAGTTGGATGCTACAGGAAACTTGCACGACTACGAAAGGAAACATATCACCCTTAGAACTGGCTATAAGTAGTTTGATGATCATTGAATAGTCGAACCAAAACATAACTTAAGTTGAAGTGTGTAGCATGTCCTTTCAGATAGTGAAGCACAATACTCAATAGGAAAACACTCAGGCAGTCTTGATTCTGAAATCTTGAGAAAACAATTTAACCATGAAAACCAGTGATCAGACACAAGAATTTTGAATAGTTCCTTTGCGATCAAACAAAACAAATAGGCGTTAGAGGAAATAACAATCAAATTCACCTTCACAAAGGTTCTGGTCGGTGGGTTTACTTGGTCCACATTTTCTGAAGACTGCAAGAAACCCGATTCATCTACGCAACTTGACGTCGCCATGTCTGAATTATGCGGAAATTCTGTGCCAGCAACACTAGCAAAATTTGAAGTACCGAATGGCACAGACAAGGAATCCTGTTCACTGCCAATATTCCTTAGATGCTGCATCCCATTTTGCAGCATAAGAGATGTGGAATCAATGTTAACGCCAAATAAAAGGCTACTATGCGGGTCAGTGGTACCCGGATATGCAGAATATTCTCTTCCAGGAAATGGAGGTAAATAGTTTGCAAATTCAGAGACATTGGCGTGTGTTGTAGCCAACTGTTCCACCTGAGGCAGAATGCAGTGAGCAGCTTCAGAAAGAAGATGTGGTTCTACTGAATTTTGCTTCTTCAACAACGACGATGATATCACGGAGTCAGAACCATTCACACTGAGTAACTGTGACGCCCCATCACGGGAAATTGAACCTAAAATGCTTTGCATAGGCGAAACATCAGATGCGACTATAGGGTTCTCCACTCCATCAGAAAACATATTCTGCTGGGACTGTGAAATGGCCGGCAGAGATGATGACTGGGATTGACCAATAGATCCATACTGTGGAAGAGTAGTGATGATGTTCGGCATCTGTTGCTGAAGAGATGTGTGGTTGAATTGTTGGGGCTGTTGAGGTTGCTGTTGATGCTGCTGCTGTTGTTGGCGCTGATCATTATAAGAGGGATGCTGCAAAACCTGACCTTGAGCTGGAGCCTGATTTTCCTGGAAGCCCTGAAGAAGGGTACTTTGAGATTGAGACTGCTGCAACATCTGCCTCTGGATGATAGAAGCTTGCCCCATAGGGACATTTTGAGATTGCTGAAGAGGCAGAAGAGACTGAGAGGCACATTTTGAAGGGTCCACCGTCCTCATATCCTGCAGTGCTGCGCTTGCCATTGCCTGGTACATATCAGTTTGTAAAGCAGTCATTGAAGTGTCATATCTTGGCTGGAGCCATGGAGTCATCCCGAATCCCTGCAAGTTTAAAGATTGAACTCCTTGATCCCCAACACCTTGAAGCCACATCAGTGAAGAACTGATATTCATATCACCATCCCTAAGAGCTGAAATCAGTCGAACAAAGACTTAGGAAGAAAAACAATTGAATTATTCTAGCATAGGTAAGGTACTTCTTTGTTTTTGCTGGTAATAAGTATTTCTAGTTTGGTAACAGTAACTTCAATTATACCATGAAATGAAGGTAGTCCAGATGGCCATGGTCTCTTCAGTCTGAGGGGGAATGGAGAAGGATACATTGGGAATGTTGTTAGTGGCTCAATTTCCCACAAGGATACTCTTGGCTGCCTCTCACCTGCAGTTGACTCATCCCATCCAACCTGCTTACACTACTTGAGTTTACTTAATACAATTTTCAGTTGGTTGGAAAATCAGCATGATTTCACCGAAGAGCGGGAAAAGATATGCCCCTTGCTAGATTAAAAGTACCAAAAACCACTAAAACCAACCTTTACTGAACGCCAATGTGAGTTTGGCCAGCGAACAGGATCCAGATCACTAATGCCCGTTATTGTCCCCATGTATCTGGAAGAAGAAAATCCAGTAAGATAAGTTCCACATATCATTTTTATGGAATGTTTTATCCACACAAGAAAATGGAAATAAGAACAGTGAAGAGACATTTATCATCATTAGCAGCTGATTTACATGAGTGGTTTTAAACAAGAAACACATGCATACACCTTGTCTCTTAAAAAGTAAGTAAATGTTGTCCGAGGCAAGGATATTGACAAATCGAGCTGCATTAGTACGAGTTGCTAACTTTTTGGTTTAGCAATGACAAGGAAATAGAAGAATGAAAGATTAGCTGCAAACTAAGCTTGTGTGTGGTTAGATAAAGATAGGCGTACTATTGTATTAGTAGTAATCACATAGCAAATGAAGCAGCAAACCAATAAGGTAGGCTCCAATGCTTATTAGTGATTCTTTTGGAGGAAAGCATTCTAACCACAATTCTGCAGAGACAGAAAAGTAGTACAGAGAAGAGTTGACCAATTCAAATCAGAAGATACAGAAGTTCATAGCCTGTTTCTTTTAGGAGAGTCAAACACCAAGTTGTTTGAAAATATCATTAATTCTAAGAAAACTTTGGGACCCACCTGCGAACACTTGACTCTTCTGTCTCAAATAGCATTCTGAACCGCATGCCAACAGATACCCTTGTGTGATAGACTGCTTTCATATACTTTGCCAGAGGTATGACAAACTCTGATGGACTGGCCCTGCATACAAGCAACAAGTGGATGAATCTCCCAGTTATTTTAACAGGACCAGCTTCCACTCATTCTACCTTGGATTGTAAAAGATTGTAAAGCGGCTGTTCGTGGCAGCAGCATGAGCTGCTGCTGCAAGAAGGCCAATATGCATGCTGTCACTTGATAAAACTGATGACGGCATAACAGTCTGCGGACGATTTGCCCGTCGAATACCAAGAAGCAATTGATTCTTTTCATTCCTGAAAAACAACCAGGAATGCATAAATCCTTTAAACATAAACAGAACTGAATGCTCTTAGAAAGAATCATGTATACAGAGACTCAACAAAAAGAAAGAAGGGGAACATGGATGACTTGGGCTTATGCTGCAACGGAGGGAAACAGTAAATTAAAAACAGAGAGCACTATCGATCAGGACGAACGCCAACTCTAGCACAATAATATCAGAAGCAATAAATATGACTAGAAATGAACCATCCTACCAGATAAAAAGAACAGAATCTCCAGCAACTAGTCTTTTCGCACTAACAAACACACTCCAGCCTGTCGTGAGAAGATGCCTCTTGGGCTGACCTGCATGCGCATGTCAACAGTTGCTTAAATTTTCGAACCATCAATTTCAAAAACCCCAGCTCCTATCCTTCACAAAGAGAAATGAACGGCCAGCTTAAGATGCTTCACCACTAATTTGCCAATTTTGTCAGAACAATAACACTTCTGCAATCAAAGCAATTGCCTCTATGAAACTATAGAAAATCAGTTTTTTAAGGATTGCCACTTATGAATAGACACTCCAAATCTAAGAGGGCAAATTGTGTCTTCAACCCAGGGGGGTGCCACTAAGATTGCAAATTCAGAACGGCTTCGCACTCATTTCCCACAAACAAACAATCTCCGTAAGAAACCCATAACCATAAGCATGCTTCTTTGTAATGAAGACAGTGCCAGAAAAATTTGCCAACTGAAAGATATAGCCTGTGTTAAAGCCAATTTTCAATCCTAAACAGGAAGCCATGGACTTCCAGTCAGGCAAAAGAAAAAATTAAAAAAAGAAGTTGCAAAGGTGGCCACAGAAACTTGCGCATGCGTTCAGTTAAGAAGTGCATTCCAACTAAGCTCCTCCAATTTGGGGAAAAAAAGATGAAGAACCTCCGAGAGCAAAAGCATACAATGTACATTACCCAATGACTGGCAGAGTACAAGAGATTGATCAGGATACAGAAAATCGTGACACAATTCCTTTCCCAATTCACCCTCAGATGGATTAGTAGATGGACTGCTAGCATGGAATACCCATTCGGGAAACCAATTGACAAACTCCCAAAAAATACGATTATGTAGAAATGACTACAGGGGAGAAGAGCCAAGCATGAAAATGAATAGTTAAGTGAGCAGATTGGGCAACGAAATGACTCTCTTGATATCGATCTGATAGACTATAAATCTTCCAGAAATTAACAGATGTCCTTCCAAGTTGGCCAGGTAAAGAGTGTTAAGATGCCAAAATGAGCTAAGCCTATAAAAATGGTACCCCCCTTTGAAAAAATAATATAACTGTGGGTTTTAAAGCAGGTGGGAAATCCTCTTTCTTTGACTAGGATATTACTAAGCATACTATTCTACAAAAGAGAAATTGCAGGGGTCTGTAGTTTTTGGAACTTAGTTGGCTAGCAAAGTTCCTTCATGATAAATACAACCAAATTTTGTCATGGGATGCGAGTTTCACAAAGAATTGTGAGCCACCCAGAGATTATAGAGAACATTAGAATATTTGAAGTGGAGACAAACGAGCTCCATTTATGTCAAACTAGCAGATAAGCCGTTGAATCCTATTAAGAAAATTGTAGTACAAAAATCTGATGGTGAACCACAGAAATTGATACCCTCCAAACCTGGAAACATCAACATCAACAACACTTTTATCCCAAACTAGTTGGGGTCGACGGTCGATGAACCCCAAAGATTCATAAAATAAAAGCAAGACCCTCCAACCCTGGAAACATCTAAACAAATTCAGAACAGATGTTTGTTGTCTTTGTTGTTTGAGGAGAAGCTATAAACAAATGATAAAGAATGAAAACTCAGAAGTTTTGAAGTTAAGCGTGCAACTTCTTCTCCAGATTTTACGGTGCAAGTATGCCTTTGTTATTTGCAGAAACTCGCGAAGTTTGTCATAATGCCAGTTGAACTAATTCCTAGGTTTCTTCATTATACCATGGCATGTCTATTGAAAGAGGTCTTGATCATGCATTTGAAAGGAAGCATACCCCGAAAAATATGTCTAAATTTCCATTCATTATCATGAAGATCCCTGGCCATTAACTCTTGAGCTGGAGGCTGCTGTGAGTAATCCTGAACAAACAACAAAGAGACCAGCAGATGAAAATTATGTTGAGACAGCTTCCCACGATCGTCTTTCTAAAGAACAAATTTAGAATCCATTTGATCTCGAGTCTGACGTACAAGAGGGGGGAAGACTTTTTCTGCAGCTCGACGAGGTACAGAGAATCCTCCATGAGTACTGGTATCACTTGCAGTCAATGTTTTGCAGAAGTAGTTCGTTGGCTGTTTACTGGGAGTTCCCAATTCTGCAGGCAGTAGATACAGATCCTTTTGCTCTTGCTGAAAATAATCCACTTCAGTCTCGTACAAAATCAAGCAACAATAGAATAAAAGAAGTCAGTATGCAAATTTAACAATGTAAGTACCGGACTTAGAGGCTGGAGGGTCATTTGAGCATACACTTCATCCGTCTCCACATCAGCCTGTTATTTACAAGAAACCATACTCAAAATTGCAACTCAAGATAAGGTCAATAAGCAGAAAACATTGGTAGATGGAACACTCACGTGCATGGTAACATTATGAAGCTGACAGATGAGCTGTGGTGATAAGCTAGGATAATTAGGGATATGAGCATCCACTTCCTTATTGGTAGAAGCAGCCACCTGCAGAGGCATAGTCACAGGGAAACTAATCAAATATATTAATTAATGCAGACTCAGAATGCAACAACAACAGTACAGCATTACACAACAATTTCACCACTCTGATGAACTAGAAAACAGAACACAGCAGGGAAAAAGTGATAACTGGGAAGAATTTAACTGAGATCAAATAGATAATCATGAACTGGTTCCTCTATAAGTTCTATCCATATGTTACGCATGCAATTTTTATTCGCGCAGAACATAAACAATGATATGTTTGAGCACCAGCGATTGTAATGAGCATGCCCCAGTAAACTTAGAACAATTAAACATCTAAGAATTCCAGATAATATTAGGGAAGCAAGATATTTAAATTGCTGATCGAGGTCACAAGACAAGAACTGATGATGTCGCTTAAACCAAGAGAATGGATGATGTACAGTGATACAGACCTGCTCACTATGTCCTTGAGGAAAGTAGACAACTCTGCTTCCAACAGGAGGCAATGACACAAGAGGACCAGCACACGCATGCCATAGCTCAGAGTTCAAACATTTCTTCTCCCCTGCATTTGAGGCTAGCAAGGAACAATTCACTTGACATTAGTAAAGCCCCGACATTATTCCGTATAAACGTGCTCAGAAACATTTGCAAACATCTACCGTGAAAAGCGGTACAAAATGCAAGAGATCCATAGAAGTGTCTGCAGCACCCATCACCTAATGTCTTATGTCCAATGCCTAACCCAATGCAAGCATATAACGAGCCTCATTGCATTTTTGTATCATCTCATGATGATTCAGTTGTTATGCTACTTAAAGACACATGATATAGTAATATAGTAATTGCTTAATAACACATAACATAAAACTGGCTTAAAAACAGCTCATTGCTGTCTCTGATGTTTTTTGGACCACAGCAAGTATAAATTTCCCGCTTGCACAAGCGAAAGAACACACTCAAGTAGCTTATGATCAACAAAACAGAAGACGCTCAAACATCCACATAAGTAGCTTGAAAAGGCATGAGCAGCCACATCCAATTCCAGATGCTCAATGGCCGCGTTGAAAACATAAGCAAGATATGCATGCCCAACACCTCCAACTTTCAGGGTTAAAATTTACTTTATCCATACAGCAAATTGACAATTGGCCACACACAACCCGACAAAGCCAAAGGACCCCGAACAACACATGAAAACCAGCAAATAACCACATTTCCGCGCTAAAAACAGATTACCTTCCGGCGACTGATGGTTAAAGCCCGACGACGAGAGTCTCATTCTTCAGTACAAACTCCACTTTCTTGAACTTACAAACCCCCAAACCTCCTTTATTGGAACGAACCACTCCTCCTCCTTCCCCTACACGAACGCATCCATTACACGAGCAAAATCGATCTCTCGCCGAGCGCAATCTCCAAGCCCCGCCACCCACCCACCCACCCACCCAAACAAAGAGAAAAAAGATGCCGGAAAACTTCAACCGAAATCGATGCCGATACAGTAAACGAAATCCCTAACCATCATAAGCTCCTAGAGATCTTTTTTCCCTCGACCCCAACAGGAACGGCTTCGGCTCCGCGAGGCGGACAAAGCGCATTCAGGCGGAGGACCCCGCGAACAGAGCCGGACACATGGCTCAGCTCACAAACCCTAATCTAACGCAGATCTCGAAGCTGAGCTCACATGAAGCTCGCGCTGGTGGGAGGAGGGAAGCGAAGCGGAAGAAGCCGAGCGTGGGCGAGAGCAAGCGAGAGCGAGAGCGAGAGCGGGAGAGAGAGAGAGGAGGGGGAGGGGGAGGGGGAGGGGGAGGACGACGGACGGAGAGTGGAGGTGAAGCAGCAGCTGGGAAGTGACAGTTTTGTGTGAAGCGGATGTTTTGGGGATTTTCAGAGAGAGAAAAGGCTAGCAATAGAAGTAGTAGTAGTAGTAGTAGTAGCTTCTCTGTAGCTCTGTAGCTGTAGCTCAGTAATTGCAAGAGACTTCTCTCTCTCTCTCTCTACTGCTTCCAACATCAATTAGATTTCCTGAAGAATTTATAATAAAAAAAAACCCAAAAAGAAATTAATAATTACGACTCGTAATTAACTGAACTAATAGATTATTTTTCCAATTTCAGGTGCCAGCGGAGCCGAGGCTCGCGACGCGAGTGCGACCGTCTTTAATTTACGTACCTTTACTAGATTCGTGGAATTAGTAGGTACCTTCCATGGATGTTTTCCTCCAAAACAGTGGATTTTCATCTCGGACATTTCCGGACGGGAGAATCCGTGGACCGGAGTCTAAACTCAGTAAAAAACGATCCGAACGAAGGCGAGAGCGCGAGTGAGAGAGAGACCGATAGGGACGGGGACGAGAGGGACCCCGCTTCCGCCTAATATGAGCAATTAAGAAATGTATTGGCTTATCGATTAAGCCACGGATGTGTGAGGAAAAGTGGCTCGTAGCATGAGTTCGACTCCGGGCTTTTTGGTTTTAATTCCATATCTCACTTGAAATCGTGGAAATTATTTAAGTATTTTGTATCGATTTTTTTTTTTATAAGTTTCGCGGGATTTTCTTTTTTCTTTTCTTTTTTTTAGGGGGGGGGTGTTTTTTGTTTGGAATGTGTCTTGGACGGGAGTTGAATTTTTTTTTTTTTTTGGGTCGACGTATGACGGGAGTTGAATTGAATGAGTGAGTGAGTGAAAGCGAGAGAGAGGGGCGGGGGGACAGGACAGGAGGGGCCCACGGAGTATTCAGACACCACGTTGAAGCGTGTTTTTACCCATTTCTCCCTCCAATTCTCTCGTGTCCGCTTTTCTTGCAGCCTTCTCTCTCTAGACACGAGCCGGAACCCATTGATTGTGAGCCGTTGATTGCCCCACAAAACCGTAAAACCCCGGAATTTCCGAAAAAAGGGGGAAAAAGCAGAGATTGGAGTAGGATTTTCTTCTCCTCCTCCTCCTACCTTTTCTCAGAGATAAAGTATTTGATTTGACTATTAATTTTTATCTTCTTGCATTTTAATTTTTTGTTATATTGCTTTACGCACAAAAAACAAGGGGTAACGAGAATACAGTATACGCAGCTAAAGGACATAGCGGTTGAAGCATCAGACGGCCAAATTATCAGCGAAATGCAAGTCAATCAACGGGGTCGGATTCGCGATCCGCCCGCGATCTATATGTAGCCGTGACGAGATTTAACTTGTTCTTAGATATACGAAATTCGAGTAGAAGTGCCAAATTGCCAATTGAAATGTTGCCTCTACGGTTGACGTCTAAATTTTCAAGTCTCTCTCTCTCTCTATATGTCTCTCCGTGGGTAAACGTTGACTGCACGTTGAAATCAATATGCAGAATGTCATGTGTATAGACAGATATTTTTTTCTTTTTAAAAAAAAAAAAAAAAAAAAAAAATTGGATTCATCAAAACAGTGTTTTTTCCACTTCTTCTTCTTCTCCTTCTTCTTTTCCAGGCTTTAGGAGTGCGGACGCGACTGGGCCCCCACCGACATCATTCCTTTGATGAAAGATGGTAATAATCGACCGGGGCCATTGACCGGCCCTCCGCCCTTTTCTTGCTGTCGTTTTCCCCTTGTCTAATTTCCCATGCAGAGCAGAAAACCCACAGCGTACAACCAGCGTCTGATTAAAAGCTTTTTGCTTCGCGCCGCGGGAAATGCTTTGTCCGGCGATAGTCGAGTCGGACGATGAACTTGGATACGAATTTCCTTCCGGCCGAGGATATGCCCGGAGCGAGCGGGAATCGCTTTGGGGAGGGATGAGATTCCGACGTCCGGAACGAAGCAGAAAAGGTGCGGAGGTGCCACAAGTCCACAAGCTTTTCTTTTCTTTTCTTTTTTCAGATACTTCCCCCCGCTCCCCCCCGAACGATGACCATACGCACAATCTGGACATTGTAATATGTGGAAGTATCGATGTAATTTCATAGAGTCATTCGGTCTGAATGCCACATGAAGAACATAAGTCATCAAGTCAGGAAATGTCCGCCTGTAACAGTTCCCACTCAGACATATGGTCATCACTAGACTAGACATCCGACTTGATCTGGATTTCGCGTCGAAGACATTCTTAACGTTCGACTCCCTCGTGACGGACGTTCGGACAATAAAATATGTTGCTTGACATATTACAAATTCTTGATTTTTTTCCTTTCTTATTTCTTCTTTCTCTCTCCTCTTTTCTTCGCTGGCCGACGAAGGTAGCTCTCATCGCCATAGGCGCCAGTCGGCCTTGCCAAGGCCAACCCTCGCCAAATCTGGCCAGGACAGCATTGCAGGGCACCGGCGAGGCCCACCCTTGGCTACGAGACACCTGGCGAGCCGCCCTCAGCTAGGCAACACCCGACGAGCCCCCCTTGACTAGGCAACGCCTGGCCTCGCTAGATCTACGAGGATGGCGTCACACGCATTCACTAACTCTCCCCGCATTAAGGCTGACCATTGCCTATGGCGGCAAGGGCCAACCTCGCTCAAGCGAGGCATGGCCGTGTGCCAGCCACCAAAGGAAAGATGAGGGGGAAAAAAGAGAGAGAGAAAATTTAAAGAAAATCATTAAAATATTTTTAAAAACTGTTTTGCATCAGTATGGCTTGTGCCACATAGGTCGGTCGGGGTCCACGTCAGTAATATCCGATCAAAATTAGCCGAAAGGATTGAATTGGCTCTAGGTGAAACTAGCACAATTAAAAAGTTTTAGACTAAATTGACACCAATGCGATAAGTTGAGGACTTTTCTTACCCTTTTCCCAAAATTGGAACTCATGCCGTGGCTCAAAAAGCATCTCACGCAGCTCACAGTAAATAAATAAGCTTCTTTCCTGTCTTGGGACCATCCACGTTTTCCCTTATTTTCTAATCGAAATCGCATGACACGCATGCAATAACATCTGAACGCCGACGGTTGTAGTGACTAGTGAATAATTAGTTACATAAAGTAAAAATGCGCAGACATCCAATCTAATGCCCGTCGCATACCGAGTTAGGAGCGTCATCTTATGTGCCCCTATTGCATCTGAAAAGGTCGGGGGATGACTTGCTTCCGACCGAATTGGACAAATGGATTTAGTTCGGGTCGGGGCACGAAAACTCTCGTTCGGGAATTAGAATATCGTCTTCCATCTTAAGGTAAAAACAAAAGTTTATGGTCGGGAATCACGGACTCGATGTTCGATTATGGTTTAGAGAAACTCGGACGACCGATTCTCGAAACTTTATGCTTAGCCTTCCAAATCTTATTAATCCGGATTTTGAAGAGCTCTAGATTTAATGTGCTGAGAGATATGGGAAAAACAAAAACCTAACAAGCACGTAATAGGAAGTTTTTAGAAAATAGATTTTTTTTTATTGCAAGGAAATATAAGGATCTTAGGCCTTATTATGTGAAGCTTTTTTTGGGGGCCACGCCTTTGGGACGAGTCGGTGATGTTTTAACCTTGATGGTTGGCTTGCTTTTCTTCAAACAATTGGTCTACGCAATTTTTACAGTTGCTTGATAAGTCAAAACCATTTCGCTGTCGCTTTTGCTTTTGAGTGCCTTGACCCGTCCGTAAAGTATAGCGGTGGGGACTCGGCTGGCTGGTAAGGTAGCGCATCATAACACTTCTGGTCAATTTCTCAACTTTTGATCAGAAATTGATTTATCTACTTCTCCTTAAAAGCAGAAGTTGATTTTTCTACTTCTGTTTCAGATTGACTTCTGATCAAATAAATTTCGTTTGGTGACGGTGGAAATTTTTTTATTTTTGAAAAATTATTAACAAAATCTTTGCCGCCGGCGGCAATCGGCCATAGGTGGCAACGGTGGTCGGCCAAGGCTCGTGTGATCGAAGAAGTAATTTTGGAGTCGAGAAGTAAAATTTTTTTAACTTTTCAAAGTTGGCCAAAAATCCAATCAGAAATAGAAAATCCTACCGTAAGTCGTTTTTTTTTACCAAACGCATTTTTACTTCGAAACTGATTTTACCAAACGAATTTTCCTATCAGATTGGCTTCTGACAAAGAAATTGTCTGCAAAAGTATTATCATGCGCTTACCTAACTCGTCAAATTCCCTTTCGAGCAATGCACGTCCTTACAAGTTTTTTTTTTGGTTGGAACTTACAAGTTCACTCTTGCGTACTTTAACTTGTCCGAGAATACTTTCCATTGAGAAGAAGACAACAAGAAGGTCCTTGAGATTAAGATTGTTTCAACATATAGGTTTTTTTTGGACCCCACGAGTTCGGAACGATGATCGCGAGTTTCGTGTGTATAGATCAAGTGCACGACATAAACTTGGATTCTCCCTAGCTTTATAATCAAAATGTGTCTGTATAATAGAGTTACTCTACTTGAAATTTACTGTCTACTTGAGTATCAAATTTTCGAATGATCGTTTTACCTCTTCCGTAATTGTTGATTTTTGGTTTACTTTTGGTTGAGTCTACCAATATTATGATGTTGGAGAATTCATGTTCGCCTAATTTGTGAGTTTGCCTATTGCGACTCACTACATAAAAGCAAAAATAAAGAAAAAAAATCGATCCCTGTCCAACCTGGGAATCGATCTTGACCGGTCCGAATCCCGGTTCTAGGGTGGGAATCGACTTGTCTTAAAATCGATCCCCCTGGTCATATGGTTGGATCTCCAAGCAAAATTTACTCGGGAGTCACTGCCAAGAGACACATTGCAACCGACTTCCGGAATTAGGGTTAAATTGCGAAAATTGGAATTTCAGGAGGAAATGTGCAACAACCCTAAAAACTTGGGGGCGGTATGCAATTTGCCCTAATTACTCGGTTGCAACTTAATGAAAAGGAACAGACGGACAAGAATTAAAAGTCCACATTATCTTTTGTGGGCCATTGTGCGTAGAGGCTCGAGGACGTGGCTGGACCAATTGAGAATCGGGTCATATGATGGGCCTGAAACCATGCTCACCCCTAGTACCACGTGGGATGCTTGACATCTATGTCAATGATTTTTAATCAAAATTGATTTGATTGATTCAATTGATATAGATACAAAATATATAGAATTAATTAATATTAATATAACGTTGAAGACTGAATTGACGATAATACAATAAATTTAACATTTTTTTTTTACGCTTGTCGCGAGTAGAACTTCCAAGGGCAAAAATGAATGCCGCGACTTCCAAGGGCAAAAGGAATGCGGAGACATGGTTGAAGTAGAGTGGGCTGGGCTCGACCGGCGTAAACCCAATTCGATTCACTAGCGTCTCAGGGGAAGATATATATATATATATATTTTTTAAGGAAGAATGACCACCCAACAAAAGTTTTTTTTTTTTTAACAAAAGATTAGAATGATTGGATTCAGGTGAAAAGATAGAACCAGAAATCTCTGGGATTCCTCGGTACTGCTCAGCCTAGGAATCGTCAATCATCATCCTCCCACAGCGTCAGACTCATCGCGCTCATCTCGTTCCACTCCACTAGTACATAGGATTCACTTCACCCATCATTAGCCCGTCAAAAGAAGCACTTTTTCCCTTGCTGGTCAACATGGGCGCGGTTAAATCGGCGATCGCCGACGGAGTCCTGACTTTCATGTGGGTGTTCTGCGCGTCGACGCTGGGGGCCGCGACGACGGTGGTGGCGGAGGCGCTTGGGCTCGGGGAGGCCGTCTTGCCGTGGGCGTCGCTGCTGATAACCACCACGCTCATCTTTGTCCTGGTGTTGGTGTTCGACCTGATCGGGAGCGCGCTGGGCGGCGCGAGCTTCAACCCGACGGCCACGGCATCCTTCTACGCTGCCGGCGTCGGCTCCGACGACCTTCTCTCCATGGCTGTGCGGTTTCCTGCTCAGGTAAGTACAATGCAATGTACTCGAATTTCGCCTTATCCAGTAACATTATTCTTGGATCTGCTGGAGATAATTTGTTTTGCTTTTGTGGGTTTATGGGTATGGCATAGTCGGGTCAATTCTGCCGTTTGTGAAGGGTTTTGTTTTGAAAAAGTTGAGATTTTGTATAAAGTTCACTTTTTTTTTTCGGGATCTGAAAAGTGTACTTAAAGAGAGACGACACTATTGAAATCGCTATTGCGAGAAGTTTCCCTCCCTTCCTTTATTGTTTCTTTTGTGTGTACAATTTTGTGGTTGTTTTGGTGTGTGCGTATGTTGATGGTAAATGTTGCTTTATAACAGGCAGCTGGTGCTGTTGGTGGAGCTCTTGCGATCATGGAGGTGATGCCTTCACAATACAAGCACATGCTGGAAGGGCCTTCTTTGAAGGTGGACTTGCATACAGCAGCTATTGCAGAGGGCGTTTTGACCTTTTTGATCTCCTTCCTCGTCCTCCTCATTGTGCTCAGAGGGCCTCGGAGCTCCTTCGTGAAAACCTGGTTGCTGGCCGCAGTGACTGTGGCATTGGTAATCGCGGGGTCTTCCTACACTGGGCCATCCATGAATCCAGCCAATGTGAGTATATCATCTTCGTCAATCCCGAGCTTCCATCTGCTTGCATGATGTTTTGCTTATTGCTGATGATCACATGTCCACGTTTAAACAATATCAAAATCTTGTTTTTGTTGCGTATTTATAGCTCAAATAAGATGATTTGTTACAGTGTTTGGGCCAAGTCAGCTAATTTCAATACCTTTTTTTTTTATCATCTTATTGCTGGTGTGATGGAGCCTTCTTTTTTCCTGAATCGTGCCTTGAATGTATAGGTCTTGCCTGCATCAGATGATTGCTCTTTCTACCAAATTGATAATCATCTCTTCCTAGTGTTTGGTCATCTCATCAGTAATTCTGTTGGTCAAGGTGTTTGAAACCCCTTTATTGCCATTATAAAAATTCATTTATGTTGCAGAGTTGACTGCTTATGACAATACTTCAATAGTTTGTTGTCACTATCCCGTGATCTACCTCTCCTCTTTATTTTTTGGTCCCAAATGCTATTGACAGCATTGAATCAGCTCCAGCCTAACTTTTTAAACTAGCAACAAGTTGTATAATCCGAATTTCATAGACTGATCGTGATGCTAAACTCTCTCAACTGTGAAACTACATATGACCTAATAATGCAAATTGTGGTGTCAAGAAAAGTTGTAGTTGTAACTATTGAGTTTGCTTTACAGTAATTTCTCCTCATAATATGTGGATCAGCAGGGTCTCATGCAATTACATCTTGACGGCCGTTGCTCTCTTCCATGCATAACTTATTTGTTCATATGCAATGCAAGGTTTGGATGCATTTATATGACGAATAGTGAGTCCAATTCTTGAAAGTTTTCTTCTCAGGTTACTTATATGAGATGTACATGGATGTATAGCCCGGTCTAGAAACTCTTGTCACTCTTCCTTCTCTTCTCAAAAATCAAAAGAACTCTTTTCTATTACGTGAGCTCCAATTATAGTCTGTTGGATGAGGTCTTGCGACAGCTTCCCCACTTTGACAAGGAGCATATCAAGCATCTGTTCCCTAGTCATAGGAGAGATTCGTCACAAGGTGGCGGGGATACTCGTTTCTATCATGATGTTATTCATTGCTTTAATGGATGTGTTGTGAGTGAAAAGATACAGCTTATCAAAGGGAGTTCGGTTTTCTCTCTTCTGGACATCTCTGCTAGACAAGTTGGTGAAGAGGAGCTTGTTCAAGGATATTTTCCGCATTTAGTCACAAGCAAGCGTCATTGTAGAATATGTTTCATGATAGGTTTTTGTACCTGGTATTCCAGTGAAAAAGTTATTGCCATTTTCATGGTTTGCAACTACATGATGCTTCTCATCTCTGCCCCTCTTTGTCAGTCGGGTTTCTTGTCCTTTTCAATTGGCTTTGTTGTTCGATTCAGCTAGGGTGTGCGGGGGCGCTGAATTCAATTCAGTGAATGTTTACTGCCAGGATAGTATTTTTTTTTTTTTTTTTGGGTGGCAGGACAGTTTAGCGACAGTATTTTTATGGCTTTAGAGAACGAGTTTTTCCCCTGTTTAGGACTGATTTATTCCGATAATGCAAATGGTAAGGTAGGTAGTCAACTATTATTTTTGAGTTCAGAAAGTTTAAGCATTTGGCTTTCATCTGAGGTTTTCCTGTTCCATGTTGAAAACCCTTTTCCTTCTCTCTCCCCCCTTTCTTTGTCTGCGTGTACGTGTGTTCTTGGTCGACTTATCTTTTTATACTGTCCTTCTCTTGGCATCACAGGTTTTCAACAGAGCATGCATTAACTTGTATTATTGGCGTCTTTGCAGGCTTTTGGGTGGGCATATGTGAACAATTGGCATAACACATGGGAACAATTCTACGTCTATTGGATCTGCCCTTTTGTTGGAGCGATATTAGCAGCTTGGGTCTTCCGGGTCATCTTCCCCCCGCCTGTCAAACAGAAGAAAGCCTAAGAAAGCACCTAGCTTTCTTCCTTCTGGGTGTCAGACAGCGTCGTCCTCGAACTTGCTCTCCCTTCTTTGTTTTTTCTATCTTTTTAGTTTACAGTGGTAGGCCTAGTTTCATTAGTTGCTACAGATTGGGACATGGAAGGCTACAGTGGACGTGATAAAGAAAAATGGACAGTTGGTATATTTCCATCCAAACTTCTCTTGCTTGGGGCGGAACTGTTGTATGGAGTGAAGTTGGCATTGGTGAGAAACTGATGGGGAGGTTTCGCCGCCGGCAATGTGGGGTTGAAAATTCTGGGCGTTAATGTTTCTTCTGTTTTAGTATCTTCAGATCAGGTCGGTGCCCGGAGTCCTTCAGAAGGAGCCTCGTTTCTGTTTGCGGGATTCTGGGGCGTTGCCATTTCCTCTTTGTCATGGAAATCATGAATGTTTATGCTGTTGACATCGTAGGTTTGTCTTTCCAGCATATTTGAACGAGTAAAAGTGGAAAGGTCGGTCGACCGGCTCAAACACACATGGAGTACACGTCACAGATTGAGCTATTTAAAAATATAAATACATTGCCAAAATACTTTCATATTGAACCCAATTCATAAGATTAACTCATAATTCATATCCAAACTGCGTGCTAAGTCAATTTAGAGGGAGAGAGAGTTATAAAAGTGGGTTGAGTCTAAATAAATTTTGAACTCATTTAATTTCAGCATTATATTGGGCTTTACCATTTATACTTATTTATTATATATATTCAGTCGATCAAAAATGTGTCATGAGATAGATGTAATTGCGAATTTGATTCACACCTCTTACGTAAATATGATCGATCCATATCGATTGAATTTGCCCTTTTAATCATTCTTAATTATCGTTCGAGTATTAGATATATGCATATAGATTGATTTAAAGTTACTTCAATTGAACTTTACTCTAACACGAACTTTGCATATTCCGTACTCCGCGGAACACACTACAGACTAACTTGTAAGGAAAATTTGACCCCCCCAAAAAAAATTGTAAGGAAAAAAAAAATCTCATAATAAAAATCTCATATTCTTAAAAATGTGGAAAAAATAATAATAATAATAATAAACATTGCCAAATTTTTTTTCCCGCATATTTTACCTTTTGAGATCCGCTTATTGCAGTTACAGACGCGTCGCGGTTGCTTCGGTCTGTCTAATCCCCTCTCCTTCTCTCTCTATCTCTGTAGATTCAGAAGGACGGAGATCGCGCGAGCTCTTCTTCAGAACCTCTCTCTCTCTCTCTCACACACACACACACAGAGAGGCAAGAACACTCTCGCTGATGCTCTAATCGGTCTCCGTCCATCTGAATCGGCATTGTCGTTGCGCCTCCGCCGCTTTTCTCTCGCCCGTTCGATCGATTCCGGTTTCGTCGATCCTCTTCGCCCGATTTCATTCGCCGGCATTTGGAACCGCGGAGGGGCGATTCCGCCGATCGCAGGCTTCTCCCTGCACGTGCCGCGCGCTGGGTTGCAGTACCACGTAGACACGCGCTTAGCGACCGTGTGCAGAGGAGGGAGAGCTGGAGCCGATACAGGAAGCGCAGTCCCTGAAGGCTCCCGCCACCGCCGCCTCTGGGAACGGCCAGATCCGGTACAGATCCCCTTCCTCCGCCGAGCTCTTCGACGCCGCCGCCGTCCTCAACCCTAACTCCCCGCCGTCGGATCAGCAGCTTCACCACCAGCACGAGCTCGACAAGATGATGAAGCGGCCCCCGGGGCGGTTCCACGAGGACAAGATCCAGAAGTACCGGGGCGTTATATTGGTGATCTCCGTGCCTCTTTTGCTCATTGGCTTTGTGCTCTTTCTGATGCCTTCTGGATCTCCTTCCGAGTCCATTGAGGAGTTCGCGCTCTCGCACCGCAAGGCGGTTCCGAATTCGAAGTCCAGGACTTATGCGGTTATTTTTGACGCGGGTAGCTCTGGGAGTCGCGTGCATGTGTTTTGTTTCGATCAGTACTTGGATCTCGTTCCCATGGGGAAGGAACTCGAGCTCTTTCTTCAGGTTTCCTTTCCTTCATTTGTTTTTTTTATTCTATACAATGTCTGGTGATTGTGGTTAATGCTGGTTGAATTGGATGTTTACGTATGACAATTGTTTGATTTGTGTGTGTAGATTAAGCCGGGTTTAAGTGCGTATGCGAAAAATCCCAGACAGGCTGCGGACTCGTTGCTTTCTCTTCTTGATAAAGCAGAAAGTGTTGTTCCTAAAGAGCTCCGTGGCAAGACTCCGGTTAAAGTCGGGGTAAGTTAGTGATGCAAACGCTGGAATGGAGTTCTTGTCCCGGTATTTGACATATGTTTACTCATCTTCTGCATTTGGCTCTGATGTTTTACTAGGCAACTGCTGGCTTGAGGGCTTTGGAAGGCGATGCATCTGATAGGATTCTAGATGCGGTAATTGCTTTCTTTTATTGCACCATTAAATGAAGTTTCTTAGGTTTGAATTGGAAAACTAAATTTTGTGTTTCTATATTGCTGTATTTTGGACATGCGGGCATCCCTTTAGGTTCGGGAGCTTTTGAAAGATAGAAGCAGCCTAAAATCTGAGCCAGGGTGGGTTAGTGTTTTGGATGGAACACAAGAAGGTGCTTATCAGTGGGTATGTTTGCTTTACCTTTTTCCTATGCATGTATAAAGTTGGATTTTAGTTTGGGAACTGATGCTACAATTGGTTCTCGAGTGCCAGATGTGACATATAGTTTAGACTGATGGTGTGGATTTAGTGTTGGATACATCACCCTCTGGTGGCTTGGGCAGCAATAAAAAGTTTTGTCACTCATTGCCTTTGGTTGTTCTATCACCAACTTGTGTTAAGTGGCACTATAATACAAGCATTGCTCACTGTCTGAGTGGCTGATGGAAAATGAAGGGGCGATTCAAGTGTTTGCTAAACTTCATCATTGCAATATGGCCTCCTTCTCTATCTTGAACTGATTATTAAGTGGATCATGCTTTACTCTGTAATTTGCTCTTTTGGTGCTTTGAAAGATTTATTTGCATTTATTCCTGCGGAGTTCACATTGTTTATTTCTATTTCCATCTACTGCTGATAATGTGGGTACCTACCTACATCATGCATTGGCTTCTATGGTGGCTATCTCGGTTGGCATTATGTAATTAGGGGTGGATGTCTGTTTGTCATTCATGAAGTTGTTTTGTTACCTAGGTCCTCTACCAATAGGTTGGCCAAGGCTTTGGTGAGTCACCTTCAACTATTGAACATGCCTTTTTGAAGTTGCCCTGGCCTTCTCAGGCTCATGGAAAGCATTTGGACTCAGTTTCTAGCAATGACCTACTAAGGAAATGATGACCTTTGTTTGTCGAATGTTGTCCTACTAAATTTATCGCCATAAATTTGAGAAATTCTGTTTAAAAAAGTACATATGTAGGTTATGTTGCCTTTACTTCAAGATTGGATGGACATCTGTACTTGAGCAGCAGTTAAATGTAGGCTGTATACTTTAATTGAAGTTTGAACCTAAACTTTTTTTTTGAGGTTTCTGTTTCTCCACAGTTTTATCCATTTATGAGACAGTAACTTTAATTATTGAAGAAGAAAGGTGTTTCTCCACAGTTTTATCTATTTATGAGACAGTAACTTTAATTATTGAAGAAGAAAGGTGAAAGATATAGGAAGTAAGAATAAAGAGAATGTGATGCTTGGACATGAATCCACATTATTGGTGTCTATAGTTCATGAGCAATGAGATGCAAGTTCAGAGACCTAAATTTAAGGTGTGATGGTATTCCTTAACTGCCATGGCAATTGCTTACAGTCTACTGGTAATTTTGCACTCTGCTAGGATCAAGTAAGTCAATAATTTACTTGACATTTCTCAGGTGACAATAAACTATCTGTTAGGATTTTTGGGAAAGCAATATTCAAATACAGTTGGAGTAGTTGATCTTGGAGGGGGCTCAGTTCAGATGGCATATGCTATATCGGAAGATGATGCTGCAAAGGCACCCAAGGTCTCAAATGGAGAGGATGCATATGTGAAGAAAATGTTTCTTAAAGGAAGAACATACTACCTCTACGTTCATAGGTTTCTTTCTCAGTCTGAAGTATTGTTCTTTTGGTTTTTTAGGATAATTTTTGGCCAGATTGCCATTAGTCCTAACGCATCTTCTTCTTTATGGTATTCGAGAGTGAATACATCCCTATCATTGTGTATATGGTGCTTTCAGCAGAGCCATGGACTACTGTTTCTTATTGCGTTTGTGTACGACTGAACAGTTACTTGCACTACGGTCTACTAGCAGCTCGAGCGGAGATTTTGAAGATTTCTGGCAACTCAGGCAACCCTTGCATCTTGGAAGGTTACGAGGGTATGTATACTGCTTACTTTTTCAAGTCCTTTAGACTTAGGTCCATTTCTTTTTATACAATGGATTCTCTTACTGTTTTAGACATATTTTTTTTGAGTTGTGAGCTTCACTGGTACTAAGCATGGTTCTCGAGTGCCAGATGTGATGGTGGTGGTTTAGACTCCTAGTAACGTGGCTTTAGCAATAGCATGACTACTCAAAGCACTTCGAAGCATTTTCCAAGCCTATAGAAAATTAAAAAAAGCATTTCTGATGTGCAAATGTGAGAAGCAAGAGCACATTTTGCTTTCTCTAGTTGATCCTTGTGATAACCCATTTCCTTAAAACTTCCATTGGATAGCTAATTGTGTGTTAATGATTGACCATCTGCCCTGACTATTTAGGGTCTTACCAGTATGGTGGTGTGAACTACGAAGTATCAGCTTCTTCATTGGGTTCAAGCATGAATGAGTGCAGAAGGATTGCTTTGAAAGCCCTCAAAGTTAATGAATCAACATGTACACATATGAAATGCACATTTGGTGGTGTTTGGAATGGTGGAGGAGGGGATGGACAGAAGAATCTATTCGTTGCTTCGTTTTTCTTCGACAGGGCTGCTGAGGTAGTTATATCTCGAATTTTTGTTGTTGAAGGCTTCTCAAAGTATATATGAAGCATAATTTATGCAGATTATCTTATTGATGTAGGCTGGCTTTGTGGACCCCAAGAAACCTGTTGCCAAGGTCAGTGCTGCGGAGTTTGAGGAGGCAGCTAAACGAGCTTGCCAAACTAAACTGGAAGATGCAAAATCTATATATCCTACTGTAGAAGACAGTAATCTGCCTTATTTGTGCATGGATCTTGTGTACCAGTATACATTGCTTGTAGATGGATTTGGTAAGCACGCATTCCAGTCAGTTTCTTGTGTATTAATTCCCGGCTTTTGCTCTATGTCTAAAGGGTGCTGATTTGTCATTTTCTTTGTAAATAGGAGTGATTGAGCAACTTTGATATTCGTATGGTATTCTAATTCCTCCAGCACTTGTTTCTCATGCTTCCTTTTTACAGCTATTGATCCCTGGCAAAAGATTACTCTTGTGAAGAAGGTCAAGTATCGCAATGCCTTCGTTGAAGCAGCGTGGCCATTAGGCAGTGCCATAGAGGCTGTATCGGCATTAAGATAACTGCAGATTATCTCATATTAGCTTGGCATTAAAAGAGGCACTTGGTTCTGTGATTCTCAGAGGAGGCTGAAGGAAAAAGTAGTTGATTGTTAAAAGTTGACATCAGGTCATTACTTAATTCGAATTTTGCGGTCTATATATTCGGAATAATGCGGGAAGAGCATTGATTTATTATTGCCATGTAATTATCTCAGTTCCAATATTCTTTTGATGCCTGCCTTTTGAGATGATTTTGACCCCGGTCATATTCTTTTACTTTGCATGTGAACATATGAGATGGTAATACAAGTGCTCTGTGGTTTTAAACTCCCCTTCCTTTTGGCATTTCATCCTGTTTACTTGTTTGGTTGGTGTATAGAAAATGGGTGAGACATGAAGGGCTGTGTCTCACATCCGCGAATCACAGTTTCACATGGAATCCATTGCCGCCAATTGAAGAAATTGAAAGTCTGATAACCGCAATAACTCCATGAAATTTTGACAGGCTTTATCGATTTATTTCCATTCGAGGATGAAAAACATTCATTAAACCCTGCGCGATACTTGACCGTAAAACCCTAGATCCTTGTTCCTCTCTATCAAACAATTATGATAACGCCCGATTACCTTCGTCAATGTGGGCTTTTCTTGATGGAACAAAAGTTGTATCTAAAAGTAGCCATGCCCATGCTGCAAAAATTGTCTCCACTGCCTTGGGTGGTCGGCCCGCCACAAGCATCCCTGCCATGGAAGCTGTTTGCTTCTTTTGGTGCGAGGCCCAATCCGTTGCGCGCAAGCGTTCGCGCCATTTTTACCCGCTTAGCCCCTTGAGGTCCGTTGTGTTAGATAGTCACTTGTCCGTTTTCAAGGTAGTCAAGTTTTTGCTCGGTACTTTTCTCAAACACTTGCCATGCATGCGAGACTCCTTTACTTCACGTCAGAATGAGAAGATTCGGGTCGCTAGGCGCCTTCGTTCTGCTTCGCCGCCATTGCAGTTCCGCTAGAATCGGTCCGTCAAAGCGCGCTCTTCTCTCGCCCGTGTTCGACTCTGCGTGGTCCTCTCACGGCGATTCCAACCGGGCGAGTCCCCCGGTCTCTGTCTCCGAGGCTTTGTCTCCTTCTCGTGCTTACTCCGATTACGCGTCTCCGGATCCCCTGGCTCCCGGACGTTTTGCTGCTCGAGATAATCATGACGGAAGCTACTGCGACGAAGAAGAAGACGAGGACGACGGAGTCTCGGATTGCGAGGATGATTTCGGGGAGCGGAAGGTGATGAACGAGGCTCTTGCTCGCGATGCGAAATCCATCGTGGACATATTACGCGAGACGGCGTCCCATCGCGTAGAAATGACGTCTAGACTTGATAAGTGTGGAGTTACTGCGTCGTCGGAATTGGTGGTGGAGGTTCTTTCGCAGGTCCGAAATGACTGGGAATCGGCATTCACCTTCTTCCTGTGGGCTGGGAATCAACGGAATTATTCCCATTCGGTTCGTGAATATCACTCTATGATCTCTATTTTGGCCAAGATGAAGAAGTTCGACACTGCCTGGGCATTGATCGATGAAATGAGAGGAGGCGAGGATCGTCCATGCCTCCTTACCCCTCAGACTCTGCTGATCATGATCAGACGATACTGTGCAGTGCACGACGTTGGTAAGGCCATCAATACCTTCTACGCGCATAGACGTTATAATTTTGATGTCGGGATTGAGGAGTTTCAGGGTCTCCTCTCTGCGCTTTGTCGGTATAAGAACGTGCAAGATGCGGAGCACTTGCTCTTCTGTAATAAGAGTGTGTTCCCTCTCAATACGAAGAGCTTGAATATAATCCTCAATGGCTGGTGTAATGTGGTTGTTAGTCCTCGGCAGGGAGAGAGAATTTGGAAAGAGATGAGCAAGAGAGGCATAGCACATGATGTTGTCTCATACGCTTGTCTCATATCTTGCTATTCGAAATCCAGAAACCTCAACATGGTGCTTAAGCTCTTTAACCGGATGAAGGAATTGGAGATTTCTCCGGATAGGAAAGTTTACAACGGGGTCATTTATGCTCTTGCAAAGGGTAGGCTTGTGAAGGAAGCTGTGAATCTTATGAGAACGATGGATGATAAAGGCATTGCACCCAATGCTGTCACTTACAATTCATTGATCAAGCCACTTTGTAATGCCCGGAATGTCGATGGAGCTAAGAAGGTCTTTGAGGAGATGCTGCAGCAGGGGCTTCACCCTACCATTCGGACTTACAATGCCTTTTTACGTATTCTTAGGACAGGGGAAGAGGTTTTTGAGCTCTTAACAAAAATGAAGGAGATGGGATGCCATCCAAATTATGACACATACATAATGTTGATCAGAAAGTTCTGTCGATGGCGCCAACTTGATAATGTCTTTGAGCTGTGGAATGCAATGGCTGAGAATGGATTGAGTCCTGATCGTAGCTCTTATATTGTGTTGATTCATGGACTCTTTCTGAATGGAAAGTTGGAGGAAGCGCACAGATATTATTTGGAGATGAAGGACAAGCAGTTTTTGCCTGAGCCTAAAATTGATGAGATGCTTCATGCGTGGGTGTCTGGGAAACAAGTAACAGAGAGTAGTAAGGTGGAGAATCAGCCCCCTATTATTCATTTAAATCAAGCTTCTTCCAGAAAAGTTAATCACAGAACAGATTTCCTTCATCAACCTGAGTCGAGAAGAGTTGTTAGAGAGCGGGGATATTCTTTTTGGGAGCACTAGGATGGGGTTTCTTTGGTCACGCTGTCAATGCATCATATACAGACATTCCTAAAGGTAGTCTACAAACTTCATCTTTTAGACACATCAGGGACAGTTACTGTCATGACTATTTTATGATTATGAAAATTCTGGATCCGTGAGGCTTGGATGTTGCCTTATATCTGATGGATGCACTCAAGGGTAATTATTTAATTCTATGAAAATGGGATCTGGTGGTGTATTGTGCGAACGTATCAGTCTTTATTTGCTGAACTCCATCTACTTATGTTGGTGTTGCTGAAGATGTGAACACAGAAAAGACCGAGAATGGGCAAACGTGAGCCAAATGTTGGCAGAGCTGTACAACTGAGATGGGCAGAGTGATTCCAAGCAAAATATGAGTCTTAGTATGATTTAAGTGAATCTCATGTTTACTTTTGCTTCTTAAATCTCTTAAATCCAGTTTCAAGTTTTTGAAGAGCACCTGAATAAACAAGACTAAGCTTATAAGGCCTAGCTGAATAGAATAGGCTTAAAATTGTAACTAGATTGCAATTGTAGATTACATATTTAATCAAATGAATATAAGAGCATATCAATGCTGCAACCACCAATAAAGAAGAGGCCTTTTGGTTCGCCTTTCTTCCAGTGAACAGCGTTTGGTTTGGGGTGATCTAGTAATGGCTAATGGGAGTTCAGAAATGGTTAGGGTTCTTTTCATGTTTTTCGAAAACCTGAGCCCGACCGACCTTCTGTCACCAAGGTGTGTGCGCGTGGCTCACATTAACATGTGCATGTAAATATGGAATCTTGAGGATGGTAGAAGCTCTGAATGATTCCACCTGTTATTTCAGAAGTCTGGTGAGCATTAAACTCAGATGAGTTTTCTGTATCACAATTGAAGCTCACAACGTTGAACTTTGGATGATGCTTGTCAAGTGTCGTGGGCACTCGTTAACACACATGTGTAGGTGTACTTCTTGCAGATATCTAGCGAGAGTTTTCTCTAATGCAGTTCTGATTGTTATTACGGTTTGATGGTTTCATTGCCCTCTCGCTGCATGATTAAAAGTCTTTTCCCTGCAGACAAAAACATCGAGAATTTTTCAGCTTCTTGTTAAGCAAGTGCGCTGTCTGAGCAATTGTTGTCCTCTTCAGGCATAGTGAAGAACCAGAACAATTCCAAGCTCTAGAAGTGGGACCTGTTCTTGTGGTTTATAAACTGCCCATTGACGAAGGGTAACTGTGATAGATCCAATATGCTCTTATAATCATCTATAATCTTCAAATATTTTTCCTCTTAAATTTATAAATGCTAGGCTATCGTTTGTAATGGGAACAAATACCATCTGGGTAAGAACGATGCACGGTTTCTTTTCTGGAGCATGATAAGTAGACCATAGAACCAACCAGTTATTTTGTGGAGATCAACTTGGAGCCTTTCATTCCTTTGAAGAAGAAATCATTAAAATCTTATCACTTGGAATTCTGAGTGTCAAAGTATTTAAAAAGGCTAAATCTCCATTCAACGTATGAACAACTTGTGGGATCTCAGGTCTGGGAACTAATGGAAACTCCTAGACGTGACTGTTCTGTCCATATTGCTTGGAATTAATTACAGAAGGCTTTACTTTTCTTTTGTCAACATATTTGTACACACACGTGCAGGTGTGGTGCATACATGTGCATGTGTGGTGCATCTCTTCTGGTTTCGTCTTGCTTGGCACAATCAGTGGAAGCTAGTCGGTAGAAAAGTTTTCGTGGTCAATGGTGAAATGCTTGAATTTAGCATTTTAGAAAATTTTCCGATTTCAATAAGATGGATTAATTTTCAAACTATAGTCTTGCATGCGGACTTAATGCTGAAGACTGTTCGTCACCACTTTGGGCCAATTAACTTGCCATCACTACGCTACCCCTTGCTGGGATAAGTTAGCCACTGTTGTCTTCAAGATATTGCAATCTGTTTTCGCTTCCGAGTGTCATTTTTGGTATCGTATCTACTTTTCACCTCTGTTCTTTGCCATCCCTACCAATCGGATATTTCACCACTATTTGCCGGTTGTGATTTGAGCTACTGACTAGTCCACCTCCATCAGTTCACCATTTTCAACATTAGGATCGAACTTATTGTGTTCCTTGTTTGCGCTGAACAATTGACTTCTGTTTAAGGGAGAAAATTTTTTTTCTAGTTAAACTTCTTGCCAGATGGAAATGGTTCACCCAAATAGATGATAAAGCTGGAGAAGATCTTTTGTTTGATTGCTGCTATAGATTACAATAATTTCTGAACGAGTCTTGGGTGAAGAACGAATTTCTCCTCCATCCGCCCTCAGGAAGAATGTTTTGTGGCAGGATTGTGATGAACCCAAGACCTTGATTCTCTCAAATCTTCTAGGTGACAAGTTTCTATCCAGTCATTCATTGCCGATGGTTGTTGTATCATGAAAACACTTGCTATCAGAGGCTGGAAGAGAAAGTTTGATTCATTAGGAGCCCTTGAGATAACATCAAGGTTAGGTCAAAACCACCATTCCCTGTGCATCTCAAGTGCGAAAGCTGGTGCATCACCTTTTGACATTGGATAACTACTAGCCACTAGATTAGGTGAACCACACGTGGAAAACTACTGGATGTCGTGATCGGAGACTTTTTTGGCTATTTGAACTGAAAAAACTCTCATATTCCTGGGCCACTATTATATGCTTTGACTGGTCTAACTACATGGGTGATAAACACAAGTTCTGCCATCGATTCTGTAACTATCAGGACAGGATGCGTTTAGGAGTTCAATCCTATCATATGCCCTGATTGTGCATGTCTTGGCTCTAAAGCTTAGAGTTGTGGACAGATTCTGAGATGTACATGCTGGGGGGACTAGAGGTTTCATTTATTTTTTTTTCGTCCTTTCCTTTGGTAATTTCAGCCTTTTAAGCAAGAAAAGTGGGTTCATAGTGTGGTGACAAAGTGTCCTTCATGGGGCGAAATTTTCTATCTAGAAAAGGAAATTCATCTTTGTTCTGAGTTTTACATTTTGTTTTGTCCTTGAGCGCATGTTCAATCTGGTAAAGCTTAAAAAAAGTTTAAAAGAGAAAAAGGTCAAATTTCCCACAACTAAGTGGAGAGCCTTCTTTTGACCAATTGGCATTACCTTTTTTAATCAAATATCTCGAATTGTTTTTGTTAAGTCTTCACGTAACTTTCCCTGTACAAATGGCTTATTGAAGTTTTGTTTTTCTTCTCGGTTCTTCTCTCCTTTGATTATGCCTGAGAAGCTGGACCGCAGACGAAAAGTGCCCTGCACTTATGCTCAGTCGTGGCAACAACAATAATATAATCAGAAACTCTTGTATATCCATCACGTGTTCTATTCTCGAAAGCCAACCTCAACAAGCTACCGGGTGCATGGCCAAAGGAGGCGAGGTGGCGTGAACAACCTGTGGAATATCCGAGGTACTCTGCATCCGCCATGACATTTTCCTAATCTTATTTAATTGCATATGTATAGTAGATCACGTCAAGAAAGGGATCCGGATCCCCTGCCTTAAGGTAGGGGATCTTAATTTTTGGGCTATTGGATCTCCCGGGGGAAGATCTAATGGCCTATTTGGATTAAGATCCCCTGCGTTTAAGGCAGGGGATCCTGACCCGAAAGAACGAGGGTAACAAGTGAAAAGCAAAGCCTCTTGGACCTAACAAAAAGAGAATCTACTGTCTAGGATTGGATAATCATCAAAGTCCCGAGAAGTTATGGATAATCATCGACTTTTCTTTGTTCCTTTTGTTTTTTCTGTGTGCAAAAGTAGTTGTCGTTCTCTTTAGCAGATGCTTCATCACCCACTTGACAACGCCCTGTTTGTCCGTTCTCTTCCCATCTTTCTTTGTTGGAACCCACGAGCTTCACCGTCGGTTAACCGCCTCCTTTGGAGATATTAATCCGTTGCTAGTTTCCCCCATGCCGTGGAAATTCATGGATTGTGTCCGTTGATAAATTGGAAGTCTAATTGAAAAGAATATACCCACTTTGGAAAAAGTTATGTACCATGTCTTGAATTGCTGCTCCGCAGCAATATTTCATTTTTCTTTTTCTTGTTTTGTGTCCTGCTACTTAGTTGTTAAGGCAGAATATTCTTCGAGTTGATTGACATGTCATACTTGGTCCGTATAACCCATCATTTCGTGCCGCATTTTTCTCTTTTACCTTTTCCTTTTCGCCCAAGACAAACGGGTACCTTTATTCTATCTTGTTTTATTGTTTTGGGCCAATGGGAGCTTTAGGTATTTGTACAGCTGCAATAGATCTATTTTAACAATATAAAAACATATGGTTTTTACATGTTTAGATTACCCAATCGCATTACTATTACGGTAATGCGAACCAATACCCTTTTCTTTTTTCTTTCTTTTCAAGGTTTGGAAAGATTCAACTTATTTGGAAGCAGATAGGATGTACGCTATTGCAGCTCATGTTCCAAATTTAGGTCACCAAGTTTAGCACGGTCTTGTTCTATCAAATCGACTCTCTACACATTTAATATTAGTTGTGTGTATCCAAAATCACAAAGCATACTACTGCTGAGGCAGAATTATTCAGATACCATGTGTGAGTTAAGCTTTTTTTATCCGTCATAATATTTCGCGAGTCAAGTGCGTACAGTCTCCTTAGTTATTATTTACGTTATTTTTTATTAGTTCGAGAGTGGGTACTCTTTAGACCTCAAACCCGGAATCGAACATACTCGATCAGGGTTAGTTTCCAATTTGTGGAATGAGGAACTGGAAGCGGATCCCCTGTCATAAATGTAGGGGTGACATGATGAAATGGACGGCCCGGATTGATCTACACCACCTTTTAAAAGGGGAAAAGAATTTGGCGAGAAATTTCAGAATTTTTAAGGCTGGGTTGGTTCATAAGGGACCGATCTAGTGTTGTTCTGTTTCAAAATATGGGAAACCAGAGTTTGACCTGGTTCTACTTGAGAACCTGAAATCCAATCGGTTTTGAACCGATCTACCCCTAAGTTCTTTTACTCTCTTTTTTTTTTCCCTTCCTAAAGCAATAAATATTTGTTGAAATTGGATACGTTTTGACTTATTACCCTCAAATAAAAAGAATTGTTTTCCCACACAAAGAATAAAAAGGAACCGGTTCGTACATAAGTCGACCCTTGAACCTGGAATGGCTGATTCGGTTCCATGGTCAACAGGGTCGGTTCCCAGGTTCTAGGGTCAACAGGGTTAGTTCCTCAGGATCGTATCGATCCGGGCCATCCAAATAAAAATAGAACCAGTCCGGTTGCTCACCACCGATAAATATTATGTGTTTTCAGGGTTTTTCCCTATGCCGTGTGGATTTTGAATTGGGGCAAAATTTTCATTTGAGGAGGGAATTGAATGCGGATCTGGGTCTTTGCTTAATGGACTCTTGTAGGACCAAGCTATGGATAGACATAGAATAGAACGGACCTAACTTTGCAAAGATCATTATTTTAAGTCCTGACTCCTGAGGGACCCCCCCAAGGATGAAGGAACAACATCGTAATTCGAGACGCATCCATGGTTGTCATCGATTGGTTGGTACAAGGACGCGCGTGCGCTTGGAAAAATAACATAAAGACACGGGGAGAACAGGAGCAACCCCACTTTTTGTTTCATGCCTCTTTTCGAGTTTGGCTAACTCGCGAAGAAAGAATGTGAGAACGACAAAGTCCCCGCAAGCGCGCATCGAGACTCTCTTCTTCTTTTTTTTCGCCGTTTTCCCGGAAATGGATGGAGCGTAGTGGGAGAGATTCTTTTGATGTCAACATTTAATTATTTTGACCAACTCCACATTCGCCACGAAAGGAGGAGAAAATGCACGTACTTTCCCCTTCCACGTAGCATGAGAAGAGAACCCGGTTCGTTGATTGACCAAACCCCACTTCGTAGAGTCGTTGTCCTTGCTATTTGTGGAGAGCCTCTCCACGAATCTCCATCTCTCAAATTGAGAAGAAGCAGATGAATATATATATATATATATATAGCTCTTGCTCAAAAAGATATGGATAGTTGGATCACACTAATCCGTCAATTTGGAATCCAATTAGTTCATGGCCTATTAGAAGTAAAAGGCGCTCTAGTGGGATCCTCGCTATATATTTTGGTTTTGGTCGAGAGGGGAGAAAGTTAACTATGGGGAAAAGTACGTATATAAAAAAAAGTATTAAGTCTTTTGCATTGGTGACGATTCGGACATAAACCTTTCAACTGTACCAATGCAGCTCTATTTTTTTTAAAAAAATTGATACTAATTGAGTCCATCCAGCAATTATAGGTTGAAAATTACTACTTGCACGCCAACCGTCCTATATAACGTTGTTGGCGTTGAAGTGATAGTCCTAATTTTTTTTTCAAATTGATATTAATTGTGTCCATCCGGCCATTTTTGGTCGGAATTATTGATGTGCACGCAAGCTGTCCTACATGGCGTGGTCGGCGTTGAAGTGACATTTTCTTTATTTTTATTCTATTCTATTCTATTCTATTCTTTTTTTGTTTTATTATTTTTATGTTTTATCTTTCTTTTATTCATTTTGGCCAGCAAAGATCGAAGGCCACTAGGCGAGGGTTAGCAAGCCCTCGCCGGCCAAAATGAAAGGAATTTAAAAAAATATATTAAAAATGTACATGTTAGCGTCGACCAAGCCACGTAGGATGACTGTTGGCCACGTTAGCAATTTTCAACATAAATTGGAGGAATGAACTCAATTGGTACTAATGTGAAAATGTTTAGGACTAAAATGATCTAATTGAAGGGTTTAGAACTGAATTGATACCAATATAATAGGTTTAAGATTTTTTTTATACTTTTGTTAGAATCACAGCAAAGTAGAACGGAGCGAGAAGGGAAAATCGAGAGACGAGATTTTATCCTGGTTCAACCTTAAATTGGGGCTACGTCTAACAAGGGATTCCACTATAATTAACACATCGCATCTGTCGTTACATCACTCAGTTATAAGCGAAAAAGAGTGTGTGTGTGTGTGTGTGTGTGTGTGTGAGTAGCTATCCATGAGCCTAAGTCCAAACTACTAATGAAAAATTATGAGGCTTAAATCGTAAAGGCTCTCTGGTGACTATGGTCATATGCTTGGACCATGATATTGTAATCCCACATGTGGTTGTTCAAATAATGACTAGTTCCTATGTATTTTACCAAGCTACTTAATACACGTGAGTTTAGAACTTCCTATGGCTATTGTCGATGTGGAAGCAATTGAATTATCATTCGATTCAAGTTTCTTCTATTCGATTATGGTTCGTCGAAAGAATCCGCGATCGGAAGCTTTGCGGTTCAGTTCTTGTTTCTTTCTAGGTATATTTTTCACTTGATGTGTTGTAGATTTTCAAATGTCCTATGTACGCATGGAAGAGTCCTCATTTCTAGATAATGTGCTTGAAAGAGAGAAGCCTAGGACTTCTGCTCACTACCCTTCTCGGCATGCTAGTCTTGGCCCTCTTTGGAGTGTAACTTGATTAAGGAAAGAAAGAGGTATGCCCTATGCCATGAAGAGAAAAGCAATTTCCAACTTTTGCCATCTCTTTTTATGTGGCACATGACCATAAGTTTGCTTGCCACTTTACATAAAACATATGGATAAGGTCGAACTATAATTGTACGATGCAGAGAAAGCATAACATTATTGATGGGAAGTGTTAGAATTTGCTCATATGCCTCCTTACCTCCTCCCCAACCAATAACCTTGCAGGACACTAACCACCATGCATCTCCCCTCGCGAGAAGAAATTGCCAAAACTCATGTCCCTTCTTCATCCATGTCTCCTAACTTTCCTCTTCCCCAATCTCAATTCTAGCACACAACACATTGGCTTGTTTCCTTTTTTCGTATATCGCGCTGTCTAATTCCACGTGATTACCGTGAGCACGTTAAGATGTTATAATGAACGGACATGGAGTCTTAATTTTTAGATAAAACTGCTCGAGTATTACCACATGGGAGGGTTTATTTACCACAAAAGGCTCCGTTTTGTGCGACGGGCGTCGTTTGAATATGTAAATAATTTTGACCGTAAATAGGAAAACAATACGAGAGAGAGAGAGAGAGGGACACATGTAGACGGCAAGACGACGGGGACTGCCGCAAGGCTCTCGGCTCAATGTGGAGAATATGGGGAGGAGCACGTGCCAAGTGTTTATCCCCCTTGCAGTGATGTCATGGGAGTGGACCTCATTCTAAAGTTCAGCCGCCATCTTTTCTACGAAACCAAATTAACTTAATAATATCATGTCCGAAAGAGAGAGAGATAGAGAGAGAGAGAGAGAGATTGACAAAAAGTTAAAGAAAGAAATTTAACCCAACACACAACTCAACACGAGAGCTTCCAAAGACAAGGAGAATAAGTTACCTGGCACCACAGCGTGCAACTGAATTTCTTCTTCCTGGTACCCACCAATTGCTTTGGTCTCTCTCTCTCTCTCTCTCTCTCTCTTCCCCCACATGACGACAAATTCACTCAACCATAAAATGGCTTCCAATCTCTCCCATACCAAAATTTCAATCCTCTCTCCAGTCTTCTTCTTGAGAGAGTCTCTTCCCCCGCCCCCCCCCCAAAAAAAAATCTTTCCCAAATTCATCCAAACAAACACACGCCCCCGTGCGTCTAGGGTTTGGTCTGATTGTGAGCCTCTTTCCCTTTTGTTCTTTCTATCCTTTGTTTAGAAGGAAAGACTTGAACTTCAACATGATTATGAAGGACCCACAACCATCCTTGCCACCAGGGTTTAGGTTCCACCCAACTGATGAAGAGCTCATCCTTCATTACCTCAGGAAGAAGGTCACTTCTTCACCTCTCCCTGTTTCCATCATAGCAGAGGTTGATATCTACAAGCTCAACCCTTGGGACTTGCCAGGTATCTGATGATTGCTTCTTCAATTCCTTTCTTTCTATGCCCACCATCCATGTGCATTATCGATCTATCAAGAGACACTAATCTTTGGGGTTTTCCATGTTTTCTGATTTCTCTTGGATCAGCTAAAGCGACTTTTGGTGAGAAAGAGTGGTACTTCTTCAGCCCTAGGGATAGGAAGTACCCAAATGGAGCAAGGCCCAATAGAGCAGCCGCTTCAGGGTATTGGAAGGCCACCGGCACAGACAAAGTGATCGTGGCTACTTCTTCTTCTGCTTCAGCATACGCGCATCAGCACCATGAGAAACTCGGCGTGAAGAAGGCGCTGGTCTTCTACAAGGGAAAGCCTCCCAAGGGAGTCAAGACGAACTGGATCATGCACGAGTACCGCCTCGCCGACTCGCCCGCTTACAACAGCCGCCCCAATACCAACCCCTTGAAGCTCAAAGATTCTTCCATGAGGGTGAGCCTCTTCTCTTGCAAGTGCCCTTAAGTGGATGATATAATCCATAAAAACAGATCAGTGAATGATGATTCAGACAGTGAGACTTACATTAATTTCACATGGGAAGAAAAGAAATATTTTCCTTGCATTGTTAATCACAACCCGAAAGTTGTGCTACTAGTGGACAAATCCTCCTTGTCCTTGTGAAGTCGATCTCGGTTTTATTAATGCTTAGCCTAATCCGAGAAAAAAGTGTGCTTTTTCTTACTCCTTTCGGGAAGGTGATGTCCTTTTGTATTGTGCAAAGGAAGGCTCTCTCTACAGCGATCTAATAGCTGTCGTTTTGAAAAAGAAGTACCAATTTTTCAAGAATCCTGGAAATATTAGGCGTGCAAGCAAACGACATCTTTTGCTTTTCACACTCATTTTTTTTTAAGGTGAGAATCTGGCATCCTACCTTTATTTACCCTTTCACTGAAATTTTCGAATTTCCGATTTGTTTGGTTCCAGCTGGACGATTGGGTTCTATGTCGGATTTACAAGAAGACCAACGTGTCACCTCCCACCGCAACTTCGGTGGCCACACCTGATCAAGATCAAGAAGAAGAGGAGGAAGAAGGTGGTCTCAGTAATTTCCACCAAAACGAGACGTTAAGACCGTTAACACATGCCCCCGGTAGTAATGTCCAAAACAATGGCGGCCTCATGTCTCAGAAGTCCTCTTCATTCTCCAACTTGTTGGACGCCCTCGACTACTCCATGCTCAGTAGCTTTCTATCTGACAGCACCACCCCCCAACTGGTTAACACGCCCGGGTTTGACAACAATCATGTGGACATGAATGGCCAGCACATGTTCATCAACAACGGGAGCAGCAATTGCTCAGCCCAGAAGCCGCCGCAGCTCAGCCCTCCGTCGTCAGCTCCGTTCGCGGAGGAGAACAGGCTCAAGCGTCACCGTCCGACCGCGGCGGCGGACACCGACGCGGCGTCGCATCCGGCGAAGAGGCTCCTCGGTCATTGCAGCTTCACCGACACCGCAAGTCAAGTGGCCGACTTCCCGCAGCATAACTGGATCAACGGCTACCCGTTCTTGAATCAGCAGTTGCTACTAGGTCCAAATAACTACAGCCATTTCCATGGATAATCAGATGGCGAAAAGGCAGATTTAAAAAAAAAAAAAAAAGAAGAAGAAGGAAGGGATGATTATTTATGGCCGAGCCCGAAGTAGGGTTCTAGGGAAATAATATGGATGTGCACGCGTGATTTTTCTCTCCCTTGACGACGAGGGGAATTGGAAATGTAATCTACGACTTTAAGGAACCAGCACAAGTGTGAATGAATTGAAACATGAGTCTATGCTGGTGAAAACTCAAATTGGGTTGCGTACGTGTGTGGGATGGGAAATGAGTAAATATTCTCAAGAAACATATCCCAAAATCGAAGATAGGCGGATGCTCGAGTTAAAGCTAAAGTCGAGAAATGAGGCGCATCTGAAATGCGCGAACTCATCAGAGATATTTAGGCTTCGTTTTGTTTTTCGAAAAATAAATAATTTAGATAATATTTTTTTAAAAAAAAAAGGATCGTTTCTATCGATTATAAGAATGAATTAACAAAATGTATTTTCAACGCTCACGAAAATTATCAAGTATAGAAAAATATTTTTTATTAATTAATTATTGCGAGAGATGTAAGTCATTATTTTTTAAAATATGTAAATTATTTTATTTTATTTTATTTATTTTTTACGAAATAGAAGGGGCTGTGATATGATGTGATGATCACGACGAGGTCCGTCTGACTTTTCAAGTCAAGTATATAACCAATCAAATCTGGACCTTTAGAACAAATAATGGAGCCACTTGCGATACTTCCATAAAAAACTGTGTGCTACCGCCACGCATCCAGATGAACCCTTGTCAGTCGATTCGCCGAAGAACTTTTTTCTTTTCTGCAAATATGTCAATCAGAAGTATTGCTTGTAAGGTAAAACTGAAAATTATCGAAAAAAAGCAATTTAATTTTAAATTCTTTTTTTTTATCAATTAAGTCCTAAAATTTTTGTGTCCGTGTCGGTTCAGTCCATCCTGCCGACTTTGGACAATCGACACTAACGTGATATCGTCCGCTTTGAAGAGGCAATTTTCAATAATATTTTTAGAAAAATTGAAATTAGGCGAGGGCTGGCGACGCCAAACCTCGCCATGTGGCTCGTCATCATTGGGTGACGTGACAACACTCTCTCGTCTCTCAACTTTGGCCGATCGACGTTGACATGATAATTTTCAATTATATTTTAGTTTTTCTTGAAATGTTTATTTATTTATTCATTTATCTCCTTTTTTTTTCTTGTCATTCTTCTTGTAGCCATTCATTGACGACCGGCCAAAGGCGCCCTCGTCATCGCTAGGCGAGGCCGAGCTCGCCTAGCAATGGCAAGGCTCACCCTCACCGGCTCTCGCCGATCTTTCGACTGGTTGGAGAAAGAATGAGAAGGAAAAAAAAAGAAAGAAGAGAAAAAAAGGGAAAATTTTGAAATTTAAAATAATATTAATATATTAATAATAACTGCCACATCAACGCCGGTCAGCATCCACGTCAACGCTCGCCGATCAAAATCGGTCGAATGGACTGAATTGACACATACAAAAAGTTCAGGATTTTTTTTTTTTGGGTAAATTTCCCATTTGTTTTCCTTATCGAATTTTTGTGCCCTTTAAAAGTATTCATCATTAGCTTTATCTGCGGGTTTGGTTGACCGGAACGTTGATATGGACGAGCAGTAAGGAAAGATCAGGGGGTGGATGATAACGTTTCAGAAATAGAGTTTCTGTTCCAAATCTATTTCTGATAAATAAGTTTGGAACAGAAACTCGTTTGATAACGTAATTTTATTTTTCTATTTATGAAATAAGAAGTTGATCCAGAAATATATTTGAATGATAAATGAGAAACAACAATTTTATACTTCTCCGAGAAACAAATAGGAATCTCAAAACTTTTTCTCAAATACCCGCCGTTGCTCCTCCCCACCGCCTCCGGCGGACGGCCGTCGCATTTTTTAGAAGTAAAAATTTTCAATTGTTGTCAAATAAATTTCGATTCTATGTCATAAATTCTATGTCGTTATCAAACACATTTTTTGCTGAAAAAATCATTTAAAAATATAAATAAAAAAAATTATTTCTAGCCAGAAATTTATTTTTAGAACAAAATCGTTATCATTCACCCTCAAGAACTATCGTCATCTGAGAAGGATAAGCATATGTGATCATCGACTAAAATGCTGTCCGTCATAAGCAATAATTGTAAAAAAGTAGCTACTTTTCGACCGATATAATTTGGTCGTAGCCTTTGTTAGGTGTTGCTATCGGCGATGAAGCTAATGCCTCGTGCCGTCTCACCGCCCAACTCTGAGCCAATGTTATTTAGAGGTCACCATCCGTTGTTCGCAGCACTTCGAGGACAAAAAGTTAAATTATCCAATGACAATTGCAAGCCTAAACAAAGACGACAAAAGAAGAAGAGGAGAAAAAAAAAGGGGGAAAAAAGAATTCGACAACAATTGCAAACGCATCTTAACCATTACTAGTTTACAGGGCATATGATAACATATCTAGAAGTAAATTATTCTTTAGAAGTACTTTTGAAACAGAAATCTTTTTGGCAAAAATTTTTACTTTTGAAAAAAATTTCTATTTCTGAAGTGAATTTTCACTTCTGAAGTTATTTTTTTTTTCTCAATTTGAGAAGTTAAAAAAAAAGTTGCTTCTCAACTAAAGTACTCCGATTTGCTTAAAAAAAAAAACTGAAGTACTCCGACCAAAAAAATAAAACTCAAGAAGTACTTCTTGGATAAACAAAAAAACACTCTCAAAGTATTTCTTGCCTCACATTCTTTTCATTATGCACTTACACTCTTTTCAACCACGCCCGCCTCCGCCAAACTCTGCCGTCGCCCACCGCTGACCACCGACACCCACCACCGCCACCGACAACCGCCAATAGGGGTAATCGGTTCACAGGATGGATGGTTTGATCCTAGAACCGAGAACCATCCGTTAGGAATCGATTTCGAAAAATACGAACCGTGAACCAACCGAACCATCGATCCGATCCGATTTTCGGTTGGATTCCGGTTACGTTTCTACCGAGCAAAAAATGAAAAAAATAAAATAGGCAAGGAAACAAATTCGCCTTATTCCATCGCAAGTAGCCATAGGATTGTGCTCCAAGGAAGAATAAGGACAAAATAAAAGAACTCAGTAAAACATGGTGTGCAGCACCTGCAGAATAATGATAACCGAACCCATAAAATAATAAACATTCAGATTATATAAGTGACCGGTTAGATGGTACGCATTTAAATCAGTAAACAAAACTGATAAAATCGGTTTTGAAAAATTGAAATCGAGAGCAGAACCGTACCCATAAAAAACCATCCAAAATCAACCAGTTGGGTTGGATTGTGGTTTTTCTGCTCACCCATAACCGCCAACCACTGCCATCGCAACCATTGTCGGCAGCCGTCCATTGCCTCCTGCGACCATTGCCGCCACCGTCTGCCGTCGACCAAGCCGCTGACCACCACATATCGCCACCCACGACCACCGCTAACTGTTGACCATCGCTCGACATTGCCCCCCGCCACTGACCACCACCCACCGCCGACCACCACAATTTAAGGGCCTGCATGATAACACTTCCAAAAGTCAATATGGAGTAGAAATTCGTTTGATAAAAAAACTTTTGAAGTAGAAATCCGTTTGAAAAAAAAAATACTTATGATAGAATTTTTAACTTCTGAAGTGAAAAATCACTTCTGAAGCTATTTTTGGCCAAGTTTGAGAAGTAAAAAATTTTCACTTTTTGCACTACACCGGCCTCCTCCGACCTCCGTCGCCGGTCACCGACCACCGCCGTTGTGGCCGCCGCCCGTCAACCACCGCCCGACGAACATCGCCACTACCCGCCGACCACCGCCACCGCCTATCTAACACTGCCCGACGAACAGCGACCCTCGACCACTGATGTCGCCACTCGCCAACCATCGCCGCCGCCGCCGCTACTCACCAATGGCCAACCAATGCCGACTGCCCACCACTGTCGACCACTGCCCGCCAATCGCCAACGCTGACCACTGCTGCTGAAGATTTTGTTATTAATGTTTCAAAAGTAGAAATTTTCATAGTTTTTTTCCAATTTAATACAAAAAAATATTTACAAATTTAGACACTATTTGAAAGAATTTACGGATTAAGGTCTCGCGCGCTAGTGGGGCCAGCGCGCGAGACCCGCGATCGGGTTGGACCAGCGCGCGACGCTCGCGCGCTGGCTAGAACAGCGCGCGACCCATTGCGTGCAGACTAAGCGAGCGCGCCATGGGCCGCGCGCTGGCTGCACCTGCGCGCAGCCCATCGCGTGCTGGACTGTACAACGCGCGATGGGCCGCACGCTGGGCACCCCGGCCCGTCGAGCGCCGGCCCAGCCTCCGCGCCGCTCGCGCGCCCTCGATATTTAATTAAAATATTAAATTAATTAATATGTAAATTATTAAATAAAAATATGCATAAAATTATTGTGAAATACAACATACCCGAGTTAAAAAGTCATCTAGCCATGTAAAATAGATAACAATCCTCAACTCAATTTACCTGACCCCAAAAAGAACAATTCTCAATCTGAAATGCAGCAACATGCACTAATGATGTCGTCTTCCTACATGGTCTCCTGTTCCGCAATCAGGTGATCTCCGTTGATGGGCGGGTCTGGTGTTGTAACGATAAGAACGAACATCGGGAGGAGCAGGACGTGTAGATGACGAAGGCATATGTTGTGATGGATCATGAATCTGTAGTGGGACTACATCATCAAAGTCCGAAAAAATGCGATGCCCAGACTGTGCATAGCCAACTGTATGATGGGCTTGAAATTGAGGATGGAAATCAGAACCCCATGAAGCTGGAGAAGTAACGGGCGTATGCAGCTCTTGATTGTCACCATATTGAAACGAAGAACCCGCATGAGATGGGCCAGCAAAGTGGGCGAACCCTGCAGCGAAATTTGTCTGGCCGGACCCTGTAGCGAAATTTGTCTGGGCAAATCCTGGAGTAAACCCCGGACCGAAATCTGATGTATGATATTCCATGGCATATGGGACAACATTATCATCTGGATGAGCTCTAGTGGTTCGCCGGGTCGGCTGAACAGTCTCAGGTGGGTCATTATCTTGTGGCCCAACTGGTGCTGTTGTAGTCGCTGGCTGGGGTGGTGGTATCATTGTTATTCGTCTCTCCTCGTGCTGGGCATATAACGTTGCCCTAAGTATTCGCTGTAGTTCTCCCCAGGCTTGACGAGATGGATTGGCTGTGTTCAAAATATGTAATGCATGCTCGACGCCATCACTCTGGTAATGATATTAAAAACCACAAAATTTTATAAATGTCAATAACTTATGTTAATAAAAAAAGTAACGATTTAAATTGAAAGTGTTTGCACTAACCGATGAACCCATTCCGGCTCTCGGGACGGAAATCCACCTCCGTGTATGTCTACGGAACCACTCCATATATGCTGAATGAAAGTGAAGTGGCTCCTCTTCATGAGCTTCTTGGACTATATATCTATCGCGGTCGTCCCATATGTCGATGAACCGTCTGTGCGTGGCTATCCAATCCCTTCCAACTGGCCTTAACTCAATATCATGCAAGGCCGCATGATCGCTAGGAGCTATCGGTATTGGCTGATGCATAGAAAACTGTCGTAATATTCGATCTGGATAATGCCACTCAACTATCCAGTAACATATGAGTGGGACACAAGCCGTCCAAATATGTTGTCCCTGCCGGCAGTAATTTGGTAATTGCGCCATAATGTCATTGGTGTATGGTAGCCAAGTAATCTGTTATCGCAATAAAACATTTCAAATTAAATGAAGAATTAATGTAAAAGTTAATATTATAATAAAGTCGTTTGTTGATATAGTTTACTTACATCTTCAGATGACATTCTATCAAGCAAGTAGTGCAAATGTAGCAAAGTATGTGTGGGTATCGCCGTTGTCCGTCGTGCCTGACTCCATCTGCAGCAAACAATGAGATCTCAATATCATATCCATACAATAAAGAATTAATGACTTGAACTGAAAAAGCATTAACTTATATACCGGCTACCGAGAGGTCTATCTGGAAAAGGATTAGGGTTCCTCAGGGATGGGGAGATACATTTGAAACGTTCCCATGCCCAAATTTGCAAAACATGTAAGGCACCGCCGATCTGCTTTGTCTCTGGATAAGTTGCACTGCACAGTTCTCGATACAGCCACGCAAGCGCGGCTGAACCCCAACTATACGGGGTAGGATCGTCAAGGTTCCCTAGTAATGGAAGAAATAGCAAACTAATCTTGGAGGATGATTTGTCAGCAAAAATAGAACCTCCAAGCAACCGGAGAATGAATGCTCTAGCATGCTGTCTCACGGTGACTTCATTGGCATCGTCTGGAATCTCATCAAAGTGTTCTCTCAGCCAGGCCAACCTCAACTGCGTGCCACGTAGATTGTCTGGATGAGCACCTAGTAGGTCGTCACAAAGAGCGCCCCAATTCCTATTAGTAGGGCCCGTAACTGCCCGTCCATCAATGGGAAGGCCTGTCAGCACTGAAATATCCTGAAGCGTGATCGTGCATTCGCCATCAGGCATATGAAAGGTGTGGGTCTCTGGCCTCCATCGCTCGACCAGTGCAGTAATCAGGTGCCAATCGAGGTGGAAAAATCCCATCAAATAAACCTGATAAAAGCCCGAAGCTCGCAGATATGAGACTATGCGCGGATCAACTTCAGGTACATGTATCGTCGATCTCCGACACATGAGCGCTTCATTATGATGACCCTGTGAAATGTGACATGGAGAAGTGTTATTATGAATATTGATAATGATGTTACAAGCGACAGATCAACTGCTAAATTAGTCAATTACCTTAGCGTTCCATATGGCCTACGATCTATGTCTATCTTGTCGTATAAGTAGCGAATCATCCACAGGTCCCAGCTGAATGTACGTCCTCTGATCCATATCTATGAATACATTACAGAGGATCCCAATAAATATCGCACGTTTGTAATTTATAATAGTACAATAAAATTAACATGTATGATATGCATATAGCATGGACGAACAGAGTAAATAATTATCGCGCAATTGTCATATTCTATCATTACAATAAATTTTGGCGATCAATGTTACACATAATTGAAAGAGGAACTAAATCAAAACCGCACAATTATCATATTATAACATTACAATAAAATGAAATTGCAATTGTACACAATGCACACAATTGTGATCTATTGTCGACCAGATCTAACTGCACAAGTTTTTCTATTGTGCCCTGGCTTTCCACAGTTGCTGCAATGGTTACGCGCATTACTACTGCTCGCAGTCTTCCAGTCCATCTCATTACGTATTCGTGATGTACGGGGCCTTCCTTTCCTTCTAATACGCCTCGGGTCTGGTCTTAATGGCAGATCGCCAGGTCCAGACCAGTAGTCAGGATGCCCCAACGGGTGAAACATGTATTGATAGCACTGAAGGGTTTTATCCAATGAGTAGCATTCATCTACGTACTCATGGTAATCAATTCCATGTGCTTGACATGCTGCAATTACGTGGGAACATGGAATTTTAATCTCTTCAAATTTTCCACATGTACAGGTTCGCTCAGCTAGGCACACTATCTGTATCTGACCCCTTGATCTTCTGTTTCTATCGCGTCCAGTTTTAACTTCGAAAAGTCCTTTATCAGAATCGAAACATGCCACTTCATGCTTATTTGATTTGGCACTGTTTTCAGCGAGCGTCGCATCAGCAAATTGCGTATGTATACGTCCTTGCCTAACCTGCGCCCTGTAAGTCGTTCTTCTGGTGTCGAAATATTTGGACAATTGGGAGAATATCTTAGCTACCATAGCTGCTATTGGCAAACCACGATAACCCTTCAGCATCCCATTGACAGATTCAACTAAATTAGTTGTCATCGCTCCATATCGCCTTCCTCCATCATAAGCTTTCGTCCATTGTTCTCTTGGAATCTTGTCACACCATGCAGCTGTACGTGCATCCATGCCCCTAATTTCGCTCATGATGCTAACGAACTTCCGTCGTTGATTTGCGTAAGCTGTATATTACAATAATAATTACTACTATCACATCCAAATTTATGAACACGCAATTCTCTGAATTGTTAAAATTTTAAAATTTACCTGCCGTCTCAATAAGACTTTTGCCGTGATTGTTTTTAAATTTTTTATTGTAATTGCTGACAAGATGCCGAATGCCAAACCTATGGTAGCCATGTGGAGGAAGCCACTCCGCTGTCTCCATTGCTCTTTTAATCCCAGGATGTCTATCTGATATTACACAAATATTCTCCCTTCTAGTGACATATGTGCGCAGCATAGTCATAAACAAGTCCAATTCGACCAATTTTCTCTGTCGACCACAACAAATGCCAATGGGTATATATGATTGTTCCCATCAAGTGAGGATGCAACAAGGAGCGTTCCTCGGTATTTCCCGTATATGAAAGTACCATCAACAAATATTACAGGCCGACAACTTGCGAAGCCATGAATTGTTTGCGCAAAAGTCCAAAACATTCGATCGAAAATCATGCTGCTCAGATCCTCACTCATGTGATCTTCGATCACAAAATGAGAACCTGAATTTTTTACCACCATTTCGTTCATGATCGTCCTCAATCTACCGTACGACTCATCCCATCCTCCAAAAGCTTCAGCAATTGCCATTTGTTTAGCTACCCAGGTTTTGCGGTAGGTAGGTTCGAACTCCACCTTGTCTTTAATCTCCGCCATCAGTGTCGCAATTTTGATATCTGGTTGGGTGGTGACAATTGCTTTAACCTGGCTACACAAGTACTTCTGATCAAGTTGTCGATGATCCCATGATGACGTCGTCTTCCTGCATGTGTGTGGCCCATTGTACTTAGTAATTTTCCAGAGTAGTGTACCCATTTTATTAGTCGCGCGGAGCGTCCAACCACACGGATTGTCTTCATTACCACACTTTATAACATATTGGGAAGCATTTGTTACATAATAGCGAAAATGATGATTTCTTCTCAGAGAGTACTCTTTCGCAGCCAACTGCAACGCGTCCCGTGATGGAAATACCATGCCAACTTCAAATTCATTTGATGGATGAAATAACGAACGGTTTGGCTTGGCTCTTGTATCGACTTGCATTACATCGAAGTCGATTTCAGAATATGGCGATGGATCTACCACCGGCATGATGGGATTGCTGTAATGAGCATTGTAGTAAGCGTCCATATTGTCGCCTTCGACATCTTCTTCACCACTGTCATCAGTGTCTATCCAATACTCATCATCTTCTTCAACAGAGTCATCACCATCATTATCATCTTCTTCAACAGAGTCATCTCCATCATTATCATCATCACCTACATTAGAGCCTTCCCCAACAAAATTGTAGCCTTCCCCAACATCATCTTCATGAACATGCTGGTTTTCATCTATAGTTATATAGAACTGTAAAAAACCCGTCGAACCCCCCGAAAGTGCAAACTGTTGGATCATCGTAACTGCCCCATCATTATGCACCTCCATAATATCATATACAACATAATGTGAATCCATTCCGCTCGGGTATCTATACATTATGCTCCGAATATACTGATTTGCTGTTATATTCAACGTGCGCCCAATCGTAGCACGTAACTCATCAAATGATGATATATTTTCAAATTTGAACATAGCATATTGTCCACCATCGTAATCAACTCCATATTGATTTCGTACTATTGTACCTCCCCAACGCACTATCGCAAAAGATGTAGACGACATTCTGCTAAATAAATAAATTTTAAATTATTTCGCATATAGTAATTTGCCTATTTTAGTGGAGTTTTTTTTCTCAAATTCTACAAAGTAAAAAATTCACAAATTATTTGAAACATTTCGAAAAATATTAACAATACTATAAGAAACGTAAATAAATTTTTATTCATCTATGAATAATAAAAATAAATATCTATCTAAACCCAACAAATTGAAAAAAATTCCTACGTAGGAATTTACCTCAAGCTGCTGACGGAGTGCACGCGCGGAGTGAGGACGCCGATTGGAGTTTTTTTTCTCAAATTCTACAAAGTAAAAAATTCACAAATTATTTGAAACATTTCGAAAAATATTAACAATACTATAAGAAACGTAAATAAATTTTTATTCATCTATGAATAATAAAAATAAATATCTATCTAAACCCAACAAATTGAAAAAAATTCCTACGTAGGAATTTACCTCAAGCTGCTGACGGAGTGCACGCGCGGAGTGAGGACGCCGATTGGAGTTTTTTTTTTCTCAAATTCTACAAAGTAAAAAATTCACAAACTATTTGAAACATTTCCAAAAATATTAACAATACTATAAGAAACGTAAATAAATTTTTATTCATCTATGAATAATAAAAATAAATATCTATCTAAACCCAACAAATTGAAAAAAATTCCTACGTAGGAATTTACCTCAAGCTGCTGACGGAGTGCACGCGCGGAGTGAGGACGCCGATTGGAGTTTTTTTTCTCAAATTCTACAAAGTAAAAAATTCACAAATTATTTGAAACATTTCGAAAAATATTAACAATACTATAAGAAACGTAAATAAAAAAATTCCTACGTAGGAATTTACCTCAAGCTGCTGACGGAGTGCACGCGCGGAGTGAGGACGCCGATTGGAGTTTTTTTTCTCAAATTCTACAAAGTAAAAAATTCACAAATTATTTGAAACATTTCAAAAAATATTAACAATACTATAACAAACGTAAATAAATTTTTATTCATCTATGAATAATAAAAATAAATATCTATCTAAACCCAACAAATTGAAAAAAATTCCTACGTAGGAATTTACCTCAAGCTGCTGATGGAGTGCACGCGCGGAGTGAGGACGCCGATTGGAGTTTTTTTTCTCAAATTCTACAAAGTAAAAAATTCACAAATTATTTGAAACATTTCAAAAAATATTAACAATACTATAAGAAACGTAAATAAATTTTTATTCATCTATGAATAATAAAAATAAATATCTATCTAAACCCAACAAATTGAAAAAAATTCCTACGTAGGAATTTACCTCAAGCTGCTGACGGAGTGCACGCGCGGAGTGAGGACGCCGATTGGAGTTTTTTTTCTCAAATTCTACAAAGTAAAAAATTCACAAATTATTTGAAACATTTCAAAAAATATTAACAATACTATAAGAAACGTAAATAAATTTTTATTCATCTATGAATAATAAAAATAAATATCTATCTAAACCCAACAAATTGAAAAAAATTCCTACGTAGGAATTTACCTCAAGCTGCTGATGGAGTGCACGCGCGGAGTGAGGACGCCGATTGGAGTTTTTTTTCTCAAATTCTACAAAGTAAAAAATTCACAAATTATTTGAAACATTTCAAAAAATATTAAGAATACTATAAGAAACGTAAATAAATTTTTATTCATCTATGAATAATAAAAATAAATATCTATCTAAACCCAACAAAATGAAAAAAATTCCTACGTAGGAATTTACCTCAAGCTGCTGACGGAGTGCACGCGCGGAGTGAGGACGCCGATTGGAGTTTTTTTCTCAAATTCAACAAAGTAAAAAATTCACAAATTATTTGAAACATTTCAAAAAATATTAACAATACTATAAGAAACGTAAATAAATTTTTATTCATCTATGAATAATAAAAATAAATATCTATCTAAACCCAACAAATTGAAAAAAATTCCTACGTAGGAATTTACCTCAAGCTGCTGACGGAGTGCACGCGCAGAGTGAGGACGCCGATTGGAGTTTTTTTTCTCAAATTCTACAAAGTAAAAAATTCACAAATTATTTGAAACATTTCAAAAAATATTAACAATACTATAAGAAACGTAAATAAATTTTTATTCATCTATGAATAATAAAAATAAATATCTATCTAAACCCAACAAATTGAAAAAAATTCCTACGTAGGAATTTACGTCAAGTTGCTGACGGAGTGCACGCGCGGAGTGAGGACGCCGATTGGAGTTTTTTTTCTCAAATTCTACAAAGTAAAAAATTCACAAATTATTTGAAACATTTCGAAAAATATTAACAATACTATAAGAAACGTAAATAAATTTTTATTCATCTATGAATAATAAAAATAAATATCTATCTAAACCCAACAAATTGAAAAAAATTCCTACGTAGGAATTTACCTCAAGTTGCTGACGGAGTGCACGCGCGGAGTGAGGACGCCGATTGGATTTTTTTTTCTCAAATTCTACAAAGTAAAAATATTAAGTGCGAAGCTCAGAATCTTTAGCCGAGACATATTGGCCAGCCAACCACAAATAGTTGTTCAAAGTAAATTAATTTGGAAACAACAAATAATCCCGTTCAGAGCTACAGACAGCCAATACATAAAAAATAAAGACCAAGCCTTACAGTGAATTTGGTTTTTCTTTTTCTTGCTTTCTTCTTATAATTGATGAGATCCGGATGCATTAACCACTAGACAATTTGTCAAAAGAAACTTTCAAACAACCAGTAAACTTCTTTTTAAAATTAGGTATTTAAAATTTTAATTAAATTATCACATGAAACTGATGTGTCAATATATTCAATCTCTACCTAAATAACTTTACCTTCAACAAATTTGCAAGGGATGCCTTGGCATTGTCCTGGAAACGATCTGGACGATGAAGACGAGCAAGGGAAACGAGAGCGAAAACAGAAGAGTAGAAGAAGGCGAAGAAGAAGATGCAAGCGAAAATGAAAAGAGGAAGAAGGAGGAGGCACGGAGGCAGAGCCTTTAAGGCTCTGCCGGGCGCAAAGCCTGGAAAGGCTCTCTGCTGGGCAGAGAGCCTCTTTAGGCCACCCACAGTCGCGCGACGCGTGGAGTCGCGCGACTGTGGGTGGAGCGCGGCCGACAGTCGCGCGCTGCGCGCAACAGCGCGCGACTGGTCACGCGCTGCTGGGCCCAGCCCGCCACCGTTGCGCTCTGGCCCAAGTGTTGACACCTGATTTTTTTTACCATTTATTATTGTGATTTTTATTCTTTAAAATTAATTAAAAATATCAAAAAAGGTCATAAAATCACAAAATCAACTTTGGAAGCCTTGGTTTAACCTTAGGAACCAATTTTGAACAAAAAATATTTTTCGGTATTTTTAATATTTTTCGAGTTTATTTAATTATAAAAATACCCAAAAAATCAGAAAAATACCATTCGTGGTCAGAAAAATACCCAAAAATATTCGATAATTTTGTTTTAATTTCCTCTTCAAGTGTGTCACTTTAAATCTCAAAAATTCGGCTCGGGTCACTATGTTCCTTCACAAACATAAACCCGAACCGAGCCTAAAAAAATCATTTTCGAGTCTTTTAGTTTTCAATTCTCACTTTTTATAAGCTATGACATTGGATTCTAAAGTCTTAAAGTGCAATTAGGTCAATTTGCCCTCCAATTTAATCAATTTTTACCAAAAGGGCTTAATTGCACATTTTTCTTTCAATTAGTCCCCGGTTTCACGGATGTATACGTATGCTCTACGTATTTATACGTCATACGTATTTATATGTTATGCATATTTGTATTGTTTGGTAACCTCTTTAACTCTTGTAATAATAATAATGGTTATTATTTTTAACACCTTTGTTAGTGCCTTTTTTAGCATTTTTGTATTGTGAGTGCTATTGCTGGTGCTATTTTTAAATAGCATTTTTTGTATTATAAATTGTGAGTGCTATTGTTAGTGCTATTTTTAAATGACATTTATTTATCATAAATTGTGAGTGCTATTGTTAGTGCTATTTTTAAATGGCATTTATTTATCATAAATTGTTAGTGCTATTATTAGATAGAATTTATAATTGTTAGTGCTATTTTTAAATAGAATTTTTGTATTATAAATTGTGAGTGCTATTGTTAGTGCTATTTTTAAATAGCATTTTTGTATTATAAATTGTGAGTGCTATTGTTAGTGCTATTTTTAAATGTAATTTATTTGTGAGTGCTATTATTAGATAGAATTTATAATTGTTAGTGCTATTTTTAAATAGAATTTTTGTATTATAAATTGTGAGTGCTATTGTTAGTGCTATTTTTAAATAGCATTTTTGTATTATAAATTGTGAGTGCTATTGTTAGTGCTATTTTTAAATGTCATTTATTTGCGAGTGCTATTTTTAGATAGAATTTATAATTGTTAGTGCTATTTTTAAATACAATTTATTGGAAGGTATTTTTGGCTATAAAAGGATGGCAAGAGTTTTGAGGTTGAAGGGGGGAGACATTTTGTAGAGTGTGCAAATTTTTGAGAGCTTAGAGAGAAGAACACAAACACTCTCTATATTCTCATAATCTTGAGAGAGCAAAATATACTAAGTTCGGAATATTGATTCCGCATATTGCTAGCACAATTGTTGTGTAGTTATTAGTCGTCTCCCCGTTCGTCAATTGGTGGTGCGTCCGAATTAGATGCCTAACACTTGTGGAGGCTGAGATCGAAGAACATCGAACCGACACCTCCGTTCAAGCACGCTACGAGAGGTAATCTATTTACTCCCTTTGAGACTTTGTGATTTTTTTCGATTGAAATGCACGAAGTACGCCTCTGGAGATACATGTATGGGTTGTTATTTATTTCCGCTACGTGTTACGTGGATCCCAACAGTGGTATCAGAGCCAATCCTTAGGTGTTTTCGTGCATTTAATTGATTTTTTGCAATTTTTGCAATACTATGGTCAATATGTATTAACGAATTGTTCGTCTTACATGGCTAATGGAGATTGATTATTTTATATGATAAATTAATCAACGTAGCAAAAATTGAGACTAAATCAATTTTGAATCGAAAATTTATGGCTATCTTATTTTACGTAAAAATTCTTAATATGATTCAACGTAGAATTTTTATTGTGCATTCCTAAGTTTTAAATTGTGAATTTATTACTTACGTGAAAGGGTGGTGATCATGGAAAAATCCCTAATCAATGTGATTGATGTATATATGAATGTATGATGATTATTTATATATTTGGGGTTGTAATTATTAAATGGAGACTGCGTACTCCTTTTATTTTTCATGTAATCTTTATTTTTAGCATAGTCAATTGTTGATGTAAATGCTACGAGGATTACGTGGAGGAGCCTTTTAAGTCGGCGAGCTCTTTGGGGCCCAATTCTTGAAGAGTTCAAGAAACCAAGAAGAAGCGAAGAGCGGCTCTCCGTTATTAAAATATTAAAATGATTAAATGTGGTCTCATTGGCTCGAGACCCATTAAATCATAATTCCATGATCACCACGTAGGATAGATGTTTATGTGATTGGCATCTATTTATTTATTATGATTACGTGAGCATGTTAAACTGGTTAATGTGCAAAGTCAGACTTACCTCACCCAAAATTGCGCCTGCATGAAATCCTAGTTAGGGAAAATCACTCACGTTAGGTACCGAAAGGGCGTTGGTAATGACATCAACGTAACCAAGTCCCCGAACCCAAAATCTCTGGTTCCGCAGAATTGATCGATCTCTCCCAATCGGTCAATAAGGTTTCCGGTCTACCCTCCAAGAAAGACCGGTGGCGACTCCAAATGCATGCACAAGTTGCACATGCCACCACGACCACACTAAGGTCGAAAGCGATCGACTGTTATCGTCGAATCCCTTTGAAAAATACTCCCGCCGCGATTTGGTATGGGCCTGGGAGGGCCCGTGCCGATCCAAAGCCCGCGATCCGCACCCTTGTGCAGGGGAAGGCCCGCGATCGGTAATCCATTAGCCGCGTCCGCTTCCGGACGGGTCGCGACAGCTGGCGACTCCACTGGGGACTCTTGCTCTAGAACATATGATTCTAGACCTCAAGTGGACTTAGGCCGTAATTAAAACGCTGAGTGATTTTTCTAACTTTGCAGGCGCTCTCGAAGGTGAGGTAAGTCCGCTTATGGTAGGTGTTATATGTTTTTGGCAGATTGGAGAAATAAGGGGTGTAGTCCGTGATTAACATTGTCTTATGCAGGTTGGGCGTAGGAATGTATGTTGTGTGGATGATTTGAAGTGCTGATTGATAAACTGCTGTGCATGAATTGCATTATGATGATCACAACACGTGGACACACACAACCGCGCCTAAAACCCCGGGCGCCGCCTTTAGGAACACAATAGAAGGAATTGAGAATGGAATCTCCGTGAGGAAAAACGCGGGGTAATCCACTTTTCAATTCCGCTCGCTTCGAACTATGGATCGAGTCCCAATGCAACGATAGCTGTGCAATGGAATCGGCTCTTTCTAGAACTCGAAGTGGGAACCTTAACCTTAGGTGCCAAACCCTCTGATTTTTAGAAGTTCACCATCACTTGTCTCATGCGCATGTCTTTGGGCGGTTGGTACACCTAAAACCGCACATAAGTCGACGAGTTTGGTTGGTAAGACTCTCTATCCCTCAAATCTATTACAGTTCATATAAATATAGGCATTTCATTCATTGCATTCTGGTGATTAGATTAAATGCCATTTCAAGGATAGATGTGTGTGTTTTTCCCAAACGTCCTTGATAGAAGACGAGGAGGATGATATCCCATGGCGAACACCGAGTGAGCAACAAAAGAGCCTACTATGGACCTTATTGAGATATCGTCCAAAGAAGATGACGAGTTGGGGCAAGTGATCCGGAAGCCACGGATCGAACTTGGGGCATCCTTAAACGTTAGGATCACATTCCTTTGTTTCATTTTCCATTACTAGTCCTCTTGTATAGGGTTTATTTTTATCGAGGCTTTTTCTATCCCACCCCTTAGAGTGATTGTATTAGGGGTCTATTGGTGTATACATTCAGATGGAACTTGGTTGTATTTCTTTTGACGGGTCATGGGAATGTGATAGTGGCATTTTCTCTAATCATCCGAATACTCCCAAGTCAAGTTTATAATTCCTTTAGAGGAAATTAAAATTGGAAGTCTTACACGACCTTTTGGTCGTATAGAGTAGTCCAATCTCAATTTCTCTAGAAGGAATTATACACTTGAATTGTTTCGTGCATGTTTTACGTCGCTGGTAATCCACGATAATTGATCGAGAATATCGATGTTGTTTTGAATTTAATGACGAGATAGATGTCCAAATTACTCTCGTTCTTAACAAAACGGCCTTGATTTGGATGCCGTATCTTCAATTAAATTTAAAACACGTTATTATGCCTCGCACTTTTGAGTAATTCGTTCCTCTCGAAATTGATCAAAGGCGATTATTGTGAATTACATTCCTTTCAATAGTATGCTTTATTTCGAGGAATATTGATAAAAACTTTTCGCGCAAGATTAAAACCCTTGTAAAAGTTCTTGTCCTTATTAATCACGAGCAAGCATAAGATTGAAAGGGGTCTATGCTTTCTTTTTCAGATTATTCCTTCTGATTCTGTCTTTCTATTTGCAGGTAAAAAATAGGTAATAGAGAGAAATCTTTTCCTGGATAAGTCTGAGGCTATTCTTTCATCTGATCATGAGCGAGTTATAAAATCCATATTTGTTCGACTTATTGATATTATGGTTCGGCTCACCTAAGTTGAAGATGTTCGAACGCTCGAAGAAAGGAACCATGCAGAAGTTAAAACACACACGAGAACTTTCATTTATTTTGCTCAGCGGAGGGTTTTCAGAAGCAGGTCATACAATTCGGGGTGGAAAAGTAAAGCCAAAGTGAGCCCTAATTAACGACACAAAGGAGCCCAACTGACCCTCCATGTTGTTAATGCTCTGCTCATACTCCCAGCTCCGCATGTTGTGGTCGGCAAGCCTGAGGAGAAGACTTCTGCATTCTCCCTTAACTTCGGCGACCTTGGCCTCGTGTTCTTCGGTGACTACTTCCAGGTCCCGAACCAGTCCATTCCCGCGAGCTATGTCCTCGGTTATCTTGTCGAGCCGTTCTTCCTGCCAGTCGCTCTGAAGCCTCAACAGGACGTTGCGGCGGTCATGCTCGCCGGTGGTCAGGGATATGGCCAATTGATCCACCAGATTTCTCCTCTCGCGAAGCAACGTCGCGACCCGCTCATTAGCAAACTCGACGGCCTTTTTGTAACTATCAACCAGATAGTTGGTCAGCACCAAATGATCAGATCGATCCTCATAACGAGCCCGCAAGACGCGAGCCACCAGAACCTCCCGACTAGCAACACGATAGGCCTCTAAGGAGTGTGCAAAGAGAGTCGGGAAAGTTCTATATTCCCTCCCCAGTGTAGTACCTTCGAGAGAAGTGGTATCAAGGTCCTCGAGCAGGACACAGATTGCATCCTCGGTTGCAGAATGATCGGTTATGTGCGCGTAACCGCGACCCAGTAGGTTATAAAGCTTTTCCCACTGGGCCAAGACATCAGTTGAAAAAGTGCGTACGGGAGAGGAGGCCATTTGCGTTGGGTTGGCTTGAGAATAAGACGAGTTTAACAGAGAGATTAGAAGGAAGAAGCTGATTATGCGAGAACGTTAACCTTCCATACATTAATTCCTCATTTTATAGCAACTCGAGGATGATGAAGGGTCTCAGTAATAATGCTGGTGGAGCCCAGTTAGGGGGTAAAGCAGGAGGTCCCCTCACGAGAACCATTGGATTCGTTTCGGTCCGCGATTTCCGGCTCATCAATTAAAAGATGTAAAAGATTTGTCGGGATCACCATTATTAGAGTTAGGTGGGAGGAAAGCGCAACTATCGAAGAGAGCCCTAACAGGGTTTGGCAGTCCCATCACGTTGAAAAGCTAAGCGAGAAATTCAAGGTCTTGAGGGGGACCGTTTGCCTAATGATGCTTGAAGAGCGTCTCCTGAACATGCAGAGTCACTCGAAGAAAACTTTATAGGGAGTGAGCATACAGGAGAGAGTGGAGAACTCTGAGTGGGCAAGAACCAATCAAACATTTCTCAATCCAACATATTTAAGAGGTTACTGTCAGCTGCTAGAGGCGACTGACTCAAAAATCTCAGAAATTGAACCACGGAGGGATCTCGAAGATTCCAAGATCAAGTCTAACGCCAAAACCATGGAGCCCAACACTTCTGGCAACGGAAATCAAGATCACGGCGACGACGACGACGACATCCACAATGCTCAACTCGGGAAAAGAAGACGTCCTCACCAATACTCTCAGGAGGAAACCCAAATGCTGGAAACCCTTTTCAGTAAAAGCCATTACATGAAAAAGAAGTGGAGAATTGAATTGAGCCGAGAGTTGGGGATTAATCAGTCGAGGATCCAGTTTTGGTTTCAAAATAGGAGATCCAAATCGAGGGCTCAACGCAAACGTCAGGTGGTCGAGATTTTAAAGGAAGAAAACCAAAAGCTGCGAACAGAAAACATGAGGTATGAAAAAGCTCTCAATATTACCGTTTGCCCTCATTGCGATAACCTCGTCGCCCTCGGTAAGATGTTCCCCGATAAGCCTCACGCGATGATTGAAGACGTTCATTTACCACCTTACTCCCTCGGGGCATCTCCTGCTCAACCAGATTTTGCCGGAGTCACGCATGAGCAGGATGATCCTACGAAGGTGATACAAATGCCTCCTGGGGGATGGGATTTGCATCGCTTTGATTGGAGTTATAGTTTCAAGGAGCTGGATGTTACCGCCGACCAGCTCAAAGCATATCAGCCTCATGCACAACAATTTTCGATAGGGTCGGGTCCTGCTGGAGATGAGTTAATCAGTCGTCAAGCCATCGATGCGATTTTGGGCCACGATAAGAGGAGGTTCGCTTGGCCCCCTGAACTGCATTCCAGATTCCTAGACGTGGTTCACCAAATGGGGATCGACTCAGCAACTCCGACGCGCATATTTAAGGCCATGAATGTACCGGGGCTTAGTAAGGAGCTGGTCAGGAATCACCTTGCTGCCTACAGAAAGCTATTAAAACAACGTCGAGCGGAGCTAAACCGGGAGGAATCCGTCTCGAGCCCAAAAGCTAGAGGCGACCGCCATTGTAATGCTCAGGCATCAAGAGATACCCGGCCAAATCTAAGCATCAATCAAGCTAGCAACCCGACCACCGGCAAACTGAAAGCTGATCAGATTGTCCTCCCAGGCCATTTCAACACTTCTCAAGAGCGCGTGTCACAAGTACAGCGAGTGCGCACTCCTCCATTCGAGCAACAGTCGGCTGGTGCTCTGCCTGCCGCTGGTCAACCCACGACAGACGATTTCTTCGATGAGGGGCTCGATGCCTTGTTCAATCAGTGGGAAGCTGGCATGCTTGGACAGCCATGATCTAGCACCTAGCTCGGGGCACGATGGGTCGGTCACTACGAACACCCATAGGAAGAAGAGCATGTTCACGAGTGGATCACTCTTTTTATCCATTGTAAAGTTCCTATGGGAACATTTTTCTTTAATGGCTATAGTTAATTATGTATGAAAACCAACGCTATCGACGAACATCGTCATGCTCAGTTGTGATGATCCCTTGTTAGATTAAGTCTGAAACCAGAGACGGTCTTTAAAATTTTGAGTGACTACGAACTCATTCCTCACCAAGCGCCCGGGATGCTGAAATGAAGAGTAACAGCATGCACAGGGAAAATGCCACTTTCGTTTGAACGATGAAAAGGGGTTGAGAGAAGATCATGGCGTTAATTCCCATGGAGCTAAATGAATTAAACAGAGTCATTAATTGCGGGTCCACCGCTGCTCCCCACGTTCTCGGGCCTAGCAAATCATAAAAGGCGCCGAAAGATTGTAGACCCACCACTTTGAAGACTGAACTAGGGGACGAGCGCATTACTCGATGAAATCGAATCAATGCAAGTGAGTTTGTGATCCTATCACGAGGAAAAAGAAAGGGGAATACAGACGATGAGTAATTGCAGGATCTCGGGAGGAGCGCTTGCTTGCTGGTCTTCATATGCAGCCTGAAGGATGGTTCCAGGACACGCACAATCACTTGAGAAAATTTCTAGAGTGAGCAAACACGTAAGAGCGAATTGAGAAAGCTGAGTGAACTAGATCAGCCCGAGATACCCCGATCCATCATGTTTAAAAGTTATTCCCATCTGCTAGAAACGCCCGACCTGGACATTTCTGAGCACGAACTGCTGGGAGACTTTGAAGATCCTGGAGCTGAATCCTGCCCGAAGGCCATAGAGACTGACTCCTCCAGCGATGAAATTCTAGGTTTCAGCTACGAAGAAGGAGTATACAATGATGACCGGAGTCGGAAAAGGAAGCAACTACAACGCCACACTCCAGGCCAAATCCGAGAGCTCGAAGCTTTCTTCAATGAATGCCCCACTCCAAGCAGACAACAGAAAATGGAGTTGAGCCGAAAGATAGGATTGGAGCTTTCGAAGGTCAAGTTTTGGTTCGCCAACAAACGAACCCGGGTGAAACAGCAATACGCAGACCATGAGTTACTGATCCTGAAGGAGGAGAATGAGAAGCTTCAAGCTGAAAGCGCGAGATATAAGGAAGCTCTGACCAAGGCCACCTGCCTTAATTGTGGTAATCCTGTTGTCCTCGGCGAGGTGTTCCTCGATGAACCATCCCTGTTGACGAATAACGCTCAGCTGTTACCGTATTCTCCACAGCATTTTCCGACACAGCCAGATACCGTCGGAGATCTGCATGAGCAAGTCAACACCATAGGATCAACACCAACATCCTCTGAGAAATGGGATATGAATCATCACAGGGGGAATTCTCTTAATGACGAACTCGCTGTCGCAGCCAGCCAATCCAAAGTCGGTGAGTCCCTCCCTGGACAACTTTTGAAACGACTAGATCCCGTAGAGAATAGCTACCGAAGTATTGACGATATTTTGGGTGATAAGAGAACAAGGTTTTACTGGACCTATGAGCTTCACACCAAATTTGTTGATGCAATTCGAGAGCTGGGAGTTGATTCGGCTAGCCCACTACGCATACTCGAGATTATGAATGTGCCGGGGCTCTCTAGAATTAACGTTGAGTCTCACCTCAAGTACTATAGGAGATTGCTAAGGGATGGAAGGATAGCGTTAAACCATCATAAAGCCAGTTGGAGCTCAAGTGCTGGGCAGAGTTACAACCATGATGATTGGAGAGCCAAGAGCACCCAACCGTGTTTCAGCAATGACGGGATTAGCAGTCGTGTCAGCGACTCCTCTAACCCAAATCAGAATGCTCCGCCGAGCTATCTCAATACTCCTCAGGAGTATATGCCACAGTTCCAGCACATAGAGATTCCTCAGTTTGAGCGCGAATCAGTCATTAATGCTGTCCTTGAAGTGGATCTGGCATTGGTAGAGAGTGCACATATGAACCTGCCGGTCATTGGAGGAAGTTCCAATTCGAGGGGTCAAATTGCTCACGGCGAGAGCAAAGAGAGGAATCCCTCGCCTGCAGTCGACGACACCCAATCTGGGCACCAAGGGCTAGAAAGAACAGGTGATCTCCTTGATGAGGAGCTGGACACTTGGATCAATACTTTTCAGGAATGTATGTCTCAACCCCAACAGGGCAATGATGAAGGTTCCAGCTCAAAAACTCCAATCCCTCACAACGAAGGCAATGAAAGAAATCTGCCCCCAACAATCGTTGATACCCAACTTGAACATCAATGGCTCGAAGACCCGAGCAATTTCCTTGGCGATGAGTTCAATCTTTGGCTCGATCAATTTGGAGCCGGAGGACCATCGCAGTGGTGACGCGAGGCCGGTGATCAAACGTCTGATGCAAGGCATGGCTACTCGATGAAAAATGCTTCGAGAAAAGGGGTTGAATACTCCTATTGCATATGTTGTTGATCGCACTGTAAGGTTCCCACGGGAACATCTTTCATTAATATCTAGAACTAATTGCGCGTGAGTGTCAACATCACCCTTTGAGCATCTTCAAGCCGAAGGCCGTGGATTAATCACTTAATCCGTGGAGCAAGTTCCATGAACCATAATTATCACCCGCTGAGCATAATGGGATCTACCCCTTCAACACGAAATACATTTGGCCGCGAAGCCACCTATTTGGTAAAACGATGTATCGTTCCTAAACGATCTTCTATCGCATACCAAAGTAATGTCTCATTTCTTTCCCTTCTCAGGTGATAAACGTGGATAAATCACTCAAGGAGCCATCTGTTCAAATAACAAAACAGACGTTGCCCAACCGGGGGCAGCTGAACCATTGATATTGCAAATATTCCAAGCATGGATAAACGGATTTGATAGACGTGGTTCATATCAATACGCGACGTCAGAACGGGATGAGAACCAAGAGTAAAGTTGTATCGTCCCAATTTGTCTTCAATTTGGGAATATGAGTTAACACTTGTTATTTATCCTTGATAGGGACTCACCATCAAGGAGGACAGATTGTCACAACCTGTGTGCACTCGCAGGGGCACACGACCAAGGGTAAGATGTATCGTTCTAATTTTTTGAAAAATTCACGAACATACAATAACATGTTTCTTCTGCATTTTCAGGGATTTTCGGCCACGGGGGACAGGTAAGTATCCTTTTCCCCAATCCATTGAAGGTGTTAAATAAAAAGAAAAGCTTTCAGAATCTAATGTCTAGAAAAGACATAGAATTCAAACTTCATTGGCATTCATGTCTTAAAACAGGAGGTTATCTGAACATGAATAAGAACATGCATGGTGCATCATAAAATCCCCTTGACGGGTAAAATTTTTGGAGAAAATGAAAGAGATTTTTTCCAATCAAAAGTTCAAGACTTTTAAAAGGACGTTTTCTCAAAAGAAAAGAGGCAAAGCCTAGTCCAAACACGTCCTACACACACTGGAGAGAAGTGAAGCGGATCAGATAGCAAAATCTGGACCTACGGAAGTAGGGATTATTCGCAACGATTACATGGGTTGGGATGACGGAGGCATTCGTTTCATATCCCTCAAACACTACAGGTGACCGTTGATAAACCCTTTGAACGACGGTTTTCATTCTTAACCCTGTCAAGAACCACCCCACATCGGGGCAAAATGGAGGTGAGTCCGGCGGCATCAGGAGAAAATGGTCAGAAATTTTCTTGCTCGGACTAACATTAATCTTTGTGTGTTGTTTATATGGTAATCCAAGTGCCAGAAGATGACGAGAAGCATTCATTTCTCTATCCCACATACCATATCCTTTGCACAGCCAAGTTGAGCCTGCAAATTCATTTCATAAACCCCTGTTGGTGATCATGGGATGTTTCAAGATGGAAACTGCATCACTCCAAGAACGGAAGAAATCAAGAGATGGGATTTATAGAAAAATCTCATATCGGCGTTTAAATGTGCTATGATTCAAGTTGTATATCTAGCACAATTTTCTGAACATCGTAGTTCCAAAGGAAAAGAAAAGGCGGGATTTCAACAAAGAAAAAATCTCCAGCATCAAGAAAAAGCAAAGTGCCTGGTAAAAGCAAGGCCGATGCTCGTGAAAACTGTTTGATTGATCCCCAATAAAGCCTAGTTGGGAAGAGAGAAAAACCCATAAAGAAGTCAGATCAAGAAGACTGCTCCCCAAATGATGTCAGCCGTGGTGCAAAAACACGGACAGAATTGTCAATCTCTTAATACCACAAGAGACGTTCTCTAAAGGACTTGTGCACACCTCAAAAGCGGTTGCACACCTCAAAAATGAAGATGCAGAATGGAAAAGACATGTGACAAGTTTGCAATGATCACCAATGTCAATCCCCTCATAAATTCTGGGCCAAAAACAAGCCTTTTTTCGGTCCCCAATCCTACCAATGTTACAACCCTGAAACAGTCTTCTCTGACTAAGACACTTGGGTTAACATATAGCTTAGCTCGAAGAAGTACGAGCAAGAATATTTCTTTCTCATTTTGCAGGGTTCTTGACTTGTAAACCCGGAGCAGATGGTGAAAACTTTCATTCAATGACCTTGACTCAAAAGTGAGTCCCCCTTGAAGACCAATATCCAAGCCCAACATTACGGTCCCGTGGAAGACCTCCCGACCGATCAAAATGTATGCGCTGCGAATGAGCCTAAAACCTAGGCACAGGTTAGTAGGGAATTGAGTGCATCCCCTATAAAAATCACTATCTCAAAATAGGTGAGAAGACCTCATTGTCGAGAAATATTCCAGTTGGTGTTTTGAACAAACTCTTTTTGGAATTTTCAAACTGTTGGTCCAGATTTTCCGTGCAAGGGATTTGTGATCACATTTGCATGTTGCAAGAATGCTTTGGATAACCTCCAGTATCAAAATGCACATTTCATGATTAAAACTTAAATCATACGGTTTTGTCAAAATGGACAGCCGTAGTCTTCCCAAAGATTACTAACGTTTTCTTGGTGAAGAAAAATCTTTCAGGCTCAAACTTCTGCAGGATACCTGGAGAACCCAGCTCCCAGAATGTCGCTTCAACAGACTCAAGTGAAGTTTTGTCAAAATAAAATCTTTCACTGCTTCAAAAAAACTGAATTCCCGACAAACTTCGGGGTCTCCAAAAAAAAAGGGGGAAGAAAAACCCTTTTAAAAGAAAAAGTCCTATCAGACGTGGAGAACCCTCGTCCCAGGACCCATTTTCAAAATATCAAACAGTCTCATCGGACGTGGAGAACCCTCGTCATGAGACCCCTTTTTCAAAACTTAGGCAGTCTCATCGGACGTGGAGAATCCTCGTCATGAGACCCCTTTTCAAAATTTAGGCAGTCTCATCGGACGTGGAGAACCCTCGTCATGAGACCCCTTTTCAAAATTTAGGCAGTCTCATCGGACGTGGAGAACCCTCGTCCCAGGACCCATTTTCAAAATATCAAACAGTCTCATCGGACGTGGAGAACCCTCGTCATGAGACCCCTTTTTCAAAACTTAGGCAGTCTCATCGGACGTGGAGAACCCTCGTCATGAGACCCCTTTTCAAAATTTAGGCAGTCTCATCGGGCGTGGAGAACCCTCGTCATGAGACCCCTTTTCAAAACTTAGGCAGTCTCATCGGACGTGGAGAACCCTCGTCATGAGACCCATTTTCAAAAATTTAGGCAGTCTCATCGGACGTGGAGAACCCTCGTCATGAGACCCCTTTTCAAAATTCAAACAGTCTCATCGGACGTGGAGAACCCTCGTCATGAGACCCCCTTTTCAAAATTCAGGAAATCTCATCGGACGTGGAGAACCCTCGTCATGAGACCCCTTTTCAAAGTCAAATGAAGGTAGATACCGCCTGAAGGGTCAACTCAAAGGTAGATACCGCTTGAAGGGTCAACACAAGGTAGATACCGCCTGAAGGGTCAACACATGGTAGATACCGCCTGAAGGGTCAACACAAGGTAGAAACCGCCTGAAGGGTCAAACCAAGGTAGAAACCGCCTGAGGGATCACATATGGTAGAAACCGCCATAAGGGTCAATTCATTGGTAGAAACCGCATAAGGGTCAACTCATTGATAAATATCGCAGTAAGGATCAACACAAAGGTCTGATCCACCATACGGATCAAAATTCTTGGCAAATCCCAAAGCGTGGGATGCGCCTTCCTTAGGTTCCTACAAGTTAGGAATCCCATCATGGTATGACCTACCATACAGGTCAGAGCTTAATCTCCCTGGGATATTCTGAATGACGAGTCCTAGGCATCTTCTTGAAAGTCGTCGCAACCGGCAGCATCCGACAGGTGAGCTTCAGGTAAGCCTCTCTCACTCCGGCCCATGTTCAAATTGTTAGAGCAAACCGGGGATTGATTTGAGCTTTTATCAATAGGCTTAAGGGTCCGATGTCATAACATTTCTTCTCTTATTTTCCCAGTTGAGTCGGTTAGGAATCAGGTGCCACCTTATCTTTGAGAGAAACCTCTAACGAGATTCCTCTCAAAGAGGGGCAGCTGTTGACACCTGATTTTTTTTACCATTTATTATTGTGATTTTTATTCTTTAAAATTAATTAAAAATATCAAAAAAGGTCATAAAATCACAAAATCAACTTTGGAAGCCTTGGTTTAACCTTAGGAACCAATTTTGAACAAAAAATATTTTTCGGTATTTTTAATATTTTTCGAGTTTATTTAATTATAAAAATACCCAAAAAATCAGAAAAATACCATTCGTGGTCAGAAAAATACCCAAAAATATTCGATAATTTTGTTTTAATTTCCTCTTCAAGTGTGTCACTTTAAATCTCAAAAATTCGGCTCGGGTCACTATGTTCCTTCACAAACATAAACCCGAACCGAGCCTAAAAAAATCATTTTCGAGTCTTTTAGTTTTCAATTCTCACTTTTTATAAGCTATGACATTGGATTCTAAAGTCTTAAAGTGCAATTAGGTCAATTTGCCCTCCAATTTAATCAATTTTTACCAAAAGGGCTTAATTGCACATTTTTCTTTCAATTAGTCCCCGGTTTCACGGATGTATACGTATGCTCTACGTATTTATACGTCATACGTATTTATATGTTATGCATATTTGTATTGTTTGGTAACCTCTTTAACTCTTGTAATAATAATAATGGTTATTATTTTTAACACCTTTGTTAGTGCCTTTTTTAGCATTTTTGTATTGTGAGTGCTATTGCTAGTGCTATTTTTAAATAGCATTTTTTGTATTATAAATTGTGAGTGCTATTGTTAGTGCTATTTTTAAATGACATTTATTTATCATAAATTGTGAGTGCTATTGTTAGTGCTATTTTTAAATGGCATTTATTTATCATAAATTGTTAGTGCTATTATTAGATAGAATTTATAATTGTTAGTGCTATTTTTAAATAGAATTTTTATATTATAAATTGTGAGTGCTATTGTTAGTGCTATTTTTAAATAGCATTTTTGTATTATAAATTGTGAGTGCTATTGTTAGTGCTATTTTTAAATGTAATTTATTTGTGAGTGCTATTATTAGATAGAATTTATAATTGTTAGTGCTATTTTTAAATAGAATTTTTGTATTATAAATTGTGAGTGCTATTGTTAGTGCTATTTTTAAATAGCATTTTTGTATTATAAATTGTGAGTGCTATTGTTAGTGCTATTTTTAAATGTCATTTATTTGCGAGTGCTATTTTTAGATAGAATTTATAATTGTTAGTGCTATTTTTAAATACAATTTATTGGAAGGTATTTTTGGCTATAAAAGGATGGCAAGAGTTTTGAGGTTGAAGGGGGGAGACATTTTGTAGAGTGTGCAAATTTTTGAGAGCTTAGAGAGAAGAACACAAACACTCTCTATATTCTCATAATCTTGAGAGAGCAAAATATACTAAGTTCGGAATATTGATTCCGCATATTGCTAGCACAATTGTTGTGTAGTTATTAGTCGTCTCCCCGTTCGTCAATTGGTGGTGCGTCCGAATTAGATGCCTAACACTTGTGGAGGCTGAGATCGAAGAACATCGAACCGACACCTCCGTTCAAGCACGCTACGAGAGGTAATCTATTTACTCCCTTTGAGACTTTGTGATTTTTTTCGATTGAAATGCACGAAGTACGCCTCTGGAGATACATGTATGGGTTGTTATTTATTTCCGCTACGTGTTACGTGGATCCCAACAGTGGTATCAGAGCCAATCCTTAGGTGTTTTCGTGCATTTAATTGATTTTTTGCAATTTTTGCAATACTATGGTCAATATGTATTAACGAATTGTTCGTCTTACATGGCTAATGGAGATTGATTATTTTATATGATAAATTAATCAACGTAGCAAAAATTGAGACTAAATCAATTTTGAATCGAAAATTTATGGCTATCTTATTTTACGTAAAAATTCTTAATATGATTCAACGTAGAATTTTTATTGTGCATTCCTAAGTTTTAAATTGTGAATTTATTACTTACGTGAAAGGGTGGTGATCATGGAAAAATCCCTAATCAATGTGATTGATGTATATATGAATGTATGATGATTATTTATATATTTGGGGTTGTAATTATTAAATGGAGACTGCGTACTCCTTTTATTTTTCATGTAATCTTTATTTTTAGCATAGTCAATTGTTGATGTAAATGCTACGAGGATTACGTGGAGGAGCCTTTTAAGTCGGCGAGCTCTTTGGGGCCCAATTCTTGAAGAGTTCAAGAAACCAAGAAGAAGCGAAGAGCGGCTCTCCGTTATTAAAATATTAAAATGATTAAATGTGGTCTCATTGGCTCGAGACCCATTAAATCATAATTCCATGATCACCACGTAGGATAGATGTTTATGTGATTGGCATCTATTTATTTATTATGATTACGTGAGCATGTTAAACTGGTTAATGTGCAAAGTCAGACTTACCTCACCCAAAATTGCGCCTGCATGAAATCCTAGTTAGGGAAAATCACTCACGTTAGGTACCGAAAGGGCGTTGGTAATGACATCAACGTAACCAAGTCCCCGAACCCAAAATCTCTGGTTCCGCAGAATTGATCGATCTCTCCCAATCGGTCAATAAGGTTTCCGGTCTACCCTCCAAGAAAGACCGGTGGCGACTCCAAATGCATGCACAAGTTGCACATGCCACCACGACCACACTAAGGTCGAAAGCGATCGACTGTTATCGTCGAATCCCTTTGAAAAATACTCCCGCCGCGATTTGGTATGGGCCTGGGAGGGCCCGTGCCGATCCAAAGCCCGCGATCCGCACCCTTGTGCAGGGGAAGGCCCGCGATCGGTAATCCATTAGCCGCGTCCGCTTCCGGACGGGTCGCGACACCAAGCAGATCCCAGGTCTCGCGCACTGCTTGGCCTAGTGCGTGAGACCTAAAATTGTAAATATTTTAAAATAGTCATTAAATTTGTAAATATTTTTTTTTGTATTAAATTGGAAAAAAAACCTAAATTTTCAATCGTTATCAAACGAATTTCTCTAACCAAAAATAATTTCTAGAGCATAAGTAGAAAAATCAACTTTTGCTTTTGAGAAGAAGTAAACAAATCAACTTCTGGTCAGAAGTTGATTTCTGATAGATAAGTATTCCCATGAGTACCCTAAAAAGCTTTAAAATGAAGTGAAAATTTTTCGGCCGCCGACAATAATTTTTTGTAAAAGATTTTTTGTTAATAATGTTTCAAAAGTAGAAATTTTTCACCGTTACCAAACGAATCTCTATGATCAGAAATCAATTTCTGGAGCAGAAGTAGAAAAATCAACTTCTGCTTCCGAGGAGAAGTAAAAAAATGAAGCAGAAGTGTTACCGTGCGTGCCCTTAGTCCTCTCACCCAAAGAAGGGGTTAAAAAAGACATAACATAAGGGGCCAACATATGGGCTTAAGATAACGTAGCTCCTATGTCCTTAGCCCATTCAATTTAATTGGACTAAGCTTCTAGAGTTCTTGCACTAATTGCCCAGTTATTCACAATTTCAGGTGGACCTGCATCTAAGTTTCTTCATGGATTTTTTGCCTGCTTTATCATATAATTAATCAAGAAACTTTGCATAAACATCAGCAATTCAATAAGACAAACGGTGTCCGACCAAAAATAAAATATAAAAAAATAAGACAAATGGTGGAGTATGTTGAGGCGTATTTCATATTCCTCATCGATAGGAAAACACGAAGTCTCGTCAGAGATCTTTTTATAGTTTGGGCCTATTTTTCATTTGTAGTTTGTATTTGGGCCAATGAATAGCTATTGCTATTTTTTATTTTATTTTTATCTTGTAATTGAAAGATGTAACAAAGAAGTGCGATGTGTTAATTATATCGGAATTCTTTGGTGGATTTTAATAAATCGGGATAAACCTGACATATCGATGTCCTTTTTTTTTTCCCTCTTATACTTTATTTTATTTGTGATTTGTGCGCCGAATCCTAACAGGATGTGTCAATAGAACATCACATTGCTGTCGGTCTATTTGTCTTTTGAGTTTCTCTGCTGTCCGCATTTGGCCGGTGGTTCGCAAGTCGGACGTACGCGTATGCCATGCTTGATGGATGACAAGTTACACCTGTACGATCTGGGACATAGTCTTAGGCTATCTAATATCTATTACTTATTTGTTTCGAGAAAAATTTGACGACAAATAAAAATAGCTTCTCCGGAAATCATTCAGACTATGGAATTCATTTTTGGCAAGCAAAAGAAAAAAAAAATTCACGGCCGAAAGAAACCCAGAAACTAATGATGGACCGACGGAGGAGTGGCTCGTCTTATGGACCCCATAGTAATTCTTAATCGGTTATCATTTACTTTTTGTTGACGTTGAAATCCCTCAATTAGGCCCAGATAGAATTCCGAGGTTCAGCCCAGAAGATTGAGGCCAATCGCGCCTTCTTCACGTGCTTGACACGTGGTCCTTTGAGGTGACTTTTGGGTGTCGACATTTTTTCGTGACTCAAAATGGACGGTTAATCTAATGGTCGCCGAGAGTCCGATACATAATTGATTCTCTTAGGCAAATCATCGGCACGGTCTTAACTTGCCTACCGTGGTTCTAATTGTCCTGGCAAAACCTACCTTATGTTGATAAAAGTAACCTGAGTCTCTTCGTATCCAAGAGAAATTGACAGAGAGAGCACGTGGAGTCGTGGACCATCAATCATCAAGGCATTGCTAACACGAGTCGGCATGTGATTTAGAGCCCATGGGCGCCTTAAACTTCTCGTTGACTCTAAGGAACGCGTGTCCCGTTTATGAATTGAAAGATTTTTGGCTTTTAATAATGTCCATTATGTAGGTGGGGAATTGATGGAGTCGTGACCTCGTCAAAACACAAACTTAGTGCCCAAAAGTAAAGAAATTAATCGACCAAATCACACCATGACAACCCAAACTTGTCATCTTGTCGACACCAGTCCGAAACTTAGCGCCTACAAGGTAAGAAATTAATGGATCAAATCAAACCATGACAATTAGGCCGGTCAAATGGATGGGCCGACTCGGGTTTGGAGAGGGGGAGGCGGCAACGGTTGAGGGGAAGAAATAGAAGAGGAGGAGGAGCGGACGAATAGGGAGAGAGACTCTTTGAGGCAGGGTTGGGTCTGGATAAACTATGATCCCCTTTAAAACCCATATTTTTTTTTAGGGTTTTTTCATTCTAAACTCATTTATATCACGTTTATTGGATATAATTGACTCGTATAATGACTCAACCCATAAAATATGGCTTAAGAAATGAATTTATTACCCATTTCAACATGTCATTAGATAATACATGATCTATTGATCCACAAGACCCGATCGTTAGAAATTAGAATGCTTGATAAGCTTATCGATCGTGAATGTCATGACAATAAGGTCGACCTAGAAGACTCATCGATGGCTTGAGAAATGGATTTGTTAACCATTTTGACGGGGCTACCGACAAATACACTGGTCCATTGATCCATAAGTCCCAATCGTCAGAATGCTTGATAAGCGTATCAATCGTGAATGTCATGACAATAAAGTTAGACCCACAAGACTCTTCGATGGAATGCCTGAAGAGCACATTAATCATGAATTTTTCAATGGGCAAAGTTTAAGATAAGTATATGATACGTGGTGACGACCAATTAACACCAGGAATTTATAGAAGTTGAAGGCTGAGTCAAGGAGGATTCATCGACCAGGGAATAATTGTAGTTAAGGAGCTGAAAGCAGTTACAAATCATCCCTGGAGTAGCATGCAAGACAAGACAATTAGAGATTATTACGGAGGAAGGAGGAAGATTGGAACGATTCGACCCATATAAAGATACACGAAGAAACAGAGCAAGTGATAATGACACAGGCAGTCTCTGAATTTTGGCTCAATGTGCAATATGGTCATTGAACTTTAAATTTGTACAATATAATCCATCAACTTTTGCCCAATGTGCAATGCCGTCCCTGAACTTTTAATTTGTTCAATGTGATTCATGGATTTTTTTTGTACATGTTCAGTTTAGTTTCTGGATTATAATTTAGTCCACGGACAACATTGAATATTTTCATGCAGTGCAGAGATTAAATTGAGTATGTATCAAAAGTCCATAGACCTCATTAAATAAATTAAAAGTCCTAAGACGACATTGCAGATTGGGCTAAAAGTTCAAAGGCAATTTGTATAATTTACCCAAACAAGAATGATATGGACTCACAAACAATCAAGGCATATAAAAAATCATGAAAAGTGCGTTATAGTTTGTAACTAAGACATGAAGAAGATGCGAAAGATCAATCTTAGAAGACTAATTTTGACTAGTAGTTTATGTTCAGCTTCCAAGATCGATTTTGACTAGTAGTCATCGAGCAGGCAATGCTTCCAAGAACGAAGCCTTTTGGTCTCATTTAATAAAATTTCACACAATCTTATCGTCGTTTCCAATCAATCGTTCCCGCATTATATAGTTATTTGAGGTTTGGGGAAATCCTTGACGCTATGATGCATATTTAGACGGGGAAATTATCAAAAAAAATTCTTAAATTTATTGCAATCGTGCCAGAGTTCTAAACCTTTTTTTTGTAATTTAGCCACTTCGGTCCATTTGGTCGGCTGGCCGGTGTTGACGTTGATAATTTTTAATAATTTCCTAATTTTTGTAATTATCTTTTTTCTTTTCTTTTTTTGATTGGGTCAGCCCCTAAGCAGGCCAAATGAAATAAATTGACACAATTACAAAAGATTTAGGACTCAATTGATAATGATAATAAAAATTCCGGACTGAATTAGAGATCGATAACCCTCGATGGAACTCTAATCACTAAGTGAATCCATCGAATTTCTGGCGACCACAACATTACAGAAACCAGGTATCACCTCTCTTGTTATGTGCTCATTGAATTTAGCACGACAACCGTGAGGAAGAATGATGAGGACGCATCATTCATACGTGCCGGTCGGGTCCCTCTCTATGTCTAAATATCTACCCACATATTTATGTCGGGTTTGACTCCACAGCATGGACAGCCCAAAACAACTTTCTTTCCCTTTGCCCTCCAATTTTCCCACTTAGGACTAGGAGCGAGAACGTAGAGATCGGACCACAAGCTATTAACCTCGAATCATGGTATACTCTTTTGAGCAGCCCTCTCGAGATTTATTGATAATCCGCGGTCAACTTCCTAAAAGAGTACCCTACCTTGGGACGAAGTCGTTCACTTGCAAAAATTGAAGGCATTATTATTCATAATCATCCGGTACCGATCGATCCGAATCTACCTACCTATTTCATTGAGGTTATTCCTCGATGCCCTTTTTACCACCTGTTGGATTTGATCCTGAACATTCGTTCGTGGCTCGAAATGACATGTGCTTAACGATATGTATAGTTGATCGCATTATTCTAGTGAAAAAATCACTGTGTCACGGTCGTTGATTTTGGATGAATTCATAGATGCGGTGTGCTTGTAAATCAACGGCTACGATGCTTCCTGTCCATAGGATCGGTACGCAGGAAGAAATTCTCCCCCACCACTCAAAAGGGCCCCACTAATTTGTAGCCTTTTTGCAAATCCCGAAGAAAAGGAGTTTTACTCGCGCTCAGACAGTCCAGTCCCAGGCCTCACCTCAGATCAACCGATCCACTGCCGTTCAACAACCAAACGCTCTCCACTTTGTCTTCGAGCTGACTGCGACGCCGGAAGAGATCAACGCCAAGAAGATCCGCCGCAAATGGAGTTCCCATCTGGTCATCACACTCGCAGACACCACCAGAGAGACGACGACGACGACGAAGAATTCCCAGGAAACCGGCCCGACCCGCCACCTGGATCCACCCTCCCACCCGACTTCTACGGCCACCCTCCCCCTCCGCGCCCACCCTTCTACGGCGGCGGTGGCGGCGACGACGACTTCGCCCCGCCCCCGCCTCCGCCGTCCGACGTGTACCACACCTCGCACCCTACTCCCCCCTCTGCTTACCCTCCGCCTCAGGACCATTTCGCCTCCGGTTATTCCTCCTCCTACCCTCCACCGCCTCAGAGTTTTTCTCAAGGATCAACTGAATACTCCGATTACCCGCCGTCGGCGACCGTCCAGCACGTGCCTCCCGAGGTCGATGAGCCGAGCGAGACCCACCATTCTCATCGCCCCCACATGCCTGCTTTCCTCCATCATCACACCCTGCACCAGTCTGACTCTGGTCCCGCTGCTGCTGCTTCCGGTGGTGGAGCTTTCGCCTCTTATTTCGCCAACAGGCCCACTTACAAAGTTTATTGCAAGGCCGAGCCCAATTATTCGCTCGCTATAAGGGACTCAAAAGTCATTCTCGCGTCCTCTGACTCCAGTGATCCTTATCAAGTATGCTGTTTTGCTTTGCTTTGCTTTGCTTGTCACCCTCGAATTTTGATCTTTGCTTCTGATGGATATTTTCAAGTCGATGGCTTTTTCACGTGGGTTTGGTTTGATCTGCCTAATTGAGCATTTCCGGGCTCGTTGAGTGATGGTTTTCGTCCTTTAATTCTTTTAATGATGTGGAGTGGCTTGTATGATTTGATTTGTTCAGAAATGGTACAAAGATGAGAAGTTCAGCACTAGAGTTAAGGATGAAGAGGGGTTTCCCTGCTTTTCTCTGGTTAACAAGGCATCTGGTGAGGCCATCAAGCACTCTGTTGGAGCCTCTCACCCGGTGAGTTTGTATCTCTAGATATGCAATCTGAAGCCTCTGCAATTTTAGGATTCCTGTTTGAGCTGCAATTAGGATAGGATAAATGATTTATTTGCATCTGGCTGTTTAGTAGAAAAAAGCTGGTGAGGCCAATCGTAAGCCAAATATCGCTTGTGTGTGAGTTATACCTCGGCGACCATGATATTTTTAGCTCATGAAGAACGTAGTCAATCACATTGGGGAACAGAGCTGTCAACTCTGTCCTCCTTGTACAAGCAAAAGATGATTGTGGTCTTGACTCTTCCAATTATTATTGTCCTTGATAGCTGATAATCATGACTGTTGGTGTTGCCTTGCGTCAACTTGCATGACCTAACTCTGGTTATTAAGGGGTTGGTTTGATCAAATTATGAGTCATTCGCTTTCGCTGCTGTGTAACTTCTGAATTATAATTTTTCTGAACTTCTCTAGATTCTGTGAGTAACTTACAGAAGTGTGTCATTCTTTAAGTTTCCCTTAGGGAGTATGGCATACAAATTGAGGTTAGTCTCAGAATGGCTCATTGTATGCTAGCTACATCTGAAGAATTCGATTGTTGTCACCACAATCTTCTGCTTTGGGTTCATTTTTCATGTTTAATTGCTAGACAGATTGTGGTTCCAGAAGAATTCAGGTCGACCGCACTCTTAATGTCAGCAATGTCTTTCAACTATTGTGAAAAAGCTTGTTTGCGAATGAGCCTTCACTTTTGTTGCCTCGACATGTGCGCTTTGAGCCAATTGTTGGGTTTGGTTCCACTATCAGAGGTTCCCATGATTTGCTCATACTGCATGCTTGGTCACCAGAAAAAAGACAAAGGGTTGAATGTTCTCTGGATTACAATATATGCACCTCGTAATCATACATTAGTGAGGGGCAGATCCCCACTTTGAAGTCCAATGAACGGCTTAATTTAAGCTTTTGCTCTCTAAAGTTTTGTTGGTTCAGAGCTGCAGATTATTTGTCGGATTTAAGATTTGCACTTTCCTAATCTGCAGGTACAGCTGGTACCCTATAATCCAGAGCAGCTTGATGAATCTGTTCTGTGGACAGAGAGCAAGGACCTAGGCGATGGTTACAGAGCCGTGAGGATGGTTAACAATGTTCGCCTTAATCTGGATGCTTTTCATGGTGACAAGAAATCCGGAGGCGTCCATGATGGCACAACTATTGTGCTCTCGCACTGGAACAAAGGAGATAATCAGAGATGGAAGATCACGCCATTTTGTAAGTTTTTAAGTAGTCAGAGGAGAGGAATAACCTTCTTGCGACTTGCCCCTTGTTTCTTTGTCTTTCATTTCTGAACTATTCTGTGCTCTAATCTATTTCGGCGTCTTACAGAATCGGGTCCATTTTTCACCTATATATCCTTTGATGGTTGATGCAGAATACATGGGGGAGTTCCTGAATTTGGAGGTTGTGTCTTATTTGCTGGATATGCGGTTTGGTGGACTGTTATGCTTCCATGTGAGTTTGTGTTGTGATCTCGAACATGACTGGCATCTCCATGTGTGATTAAGACTCGACTACTGTTGTGTATTACTTATACTTTGGATGTTATGGTGTTATCATTCTGTGTGCTATTACACTGCAGACTATATGTATGCCTAGTAAATTGGGAATACTCTGTATTAAGTTGTTTCAGATGTCGTTCGTCAAGATAAATATACTATGTCATGTATGTCTTACGAGTGTGAGAAGAGCATGTTCTCATGTTTCCGTGCGCTGCTACGCCGCAAAACGGCAAGCTGAAGCAACAAATATGACAGGACCCGCAGCTAATTTGTACGGATGCTGTTCTTTTTGTCTTAAATCGATCATGTCAAGCATTTTTCCCAGCCAACTTGATCACCTGACATGTTTACCCGCCACAGTTGAGTTCCTTTGCACTCGACTGCGTTTCGTAAGTGGGTCGAGATCAGTTAAAAATTGGCCTTCCGAGCATTGATTCTGGGAGCTGGACATCAGGTGTTCGATGTCTTGCGGAGCTTCTACCTTTGGTAGATATGTTACTTCACTATTAGCTCCGCAGTAGTTCTGAGAACAGACTCTTCAACCTTCATCAGAGGCCGTCCCCGTTCGGTGATTTTAGGAAGTACATATCTCTGTTGCTAAGGCGGAGCGAGGTTTTCCTTCGCCATCTCAATCGGGTCGAACTGTGCAAGTTCGACGTCATCAATGCCCTAAAAGAAATTTCTGGGTCCAAATCGTAAACCAAAGACAGAGCATGAAATAAGTACACAGCCTCTCTCCCTCTCCTATGATCCCTCAACACAGTTTGATCTATTTTCAGTATGAATCAAAGTCGAAGTTTCGTTTTCAAATGGCAAGATTCTGAATACACCAAAGTGAATCACTACCTCCCTGGGATTATGCTTAAATACGTTCAGCATCGGACGTCGATGTACCCAATACCGTCTTTGTCATCTTTGGTTTCTTCGTTGTTCTTCTTTCTCTTCCTGCTCCTTCGTGTTCGGGGTCTGCTGCTTCATCTACAGTATGTACGTTGGAGGTAGACACTCATTGTAACTCTCATCAATAGCTTCATCTCTTGGGTCTACATGTCTTTGCCAAATCGTGCTTGCTTAGAAGCCGAATCATCTTCACCGTCGCTGGCAATGTCAATGTCGATCGTGCTTGTGCATCTTACACTTCAAATCGACTATGACAAATGCATGTCTCGTTTATGATATGAAAGATTTTTGCTATTAAGAGTGTCTTTACTTACGTGGGAAAAAGATTGACTTGTCCTCTTATTGACACTGGCCAAAAATGGAGACCCGTCCGGCCATTCGTCCTGTTGACAACCACCGAGAAGGATGTTTGTGACATGGTTCCCTAATCTATTTGAGATTAGGCCACTCTCCTGTCTCTATATCTAGATTTAGGGCAAGATCTGAGGGATTTACTCTCTCTAACTAGATTTAGATATAAATTTAAGAATTCTTTACAAGTATTTGATATATATTCTTTCAACATATGATGCTTGCATCTCTACAAGACGTGGGTGATGAAGACGTTGAACCTAGATATGCACCGCAAGCCGTTGCAAATGGAGTAGAAAATCTTGACGTGTGCTCATCATTAAACTTGGTAATATCGTTTACAGTCTTAAGACATGAGAGTGTGCTTTTAGTTGCAAACTGTGCTATGTTATTTATTTTTTGGCTTTTGATTTGTCTCGCAGTTATTTGAGATTTGCTATGAAAGCCTTCTATGTAACTTTTGAATACTACTCTGATCAATAAATGAAATCTTTCTTTCGAAAAAAAAAGAAGGATTAAATCAAGCCAGGGCAACACACTTAATTCATAAAATTGGAATGCCCAACAAGCTCATCGGTCATGAACTTCCAGTGAGTAGAATTTAAACGAAATATTTGACACATGGCGCAATTTATTAACTCTAAACATGTATAGAAGTTGAAGAGTAAGTGAAGGAGGATCCATCGACCAAGAATAACTCTAGCTAAAGAGCAGGAAGCAATTACAAATTGAACATAAAGAAATGCGTTAAGATAGTTTGAGATTCTTGTTGGTGACTATCTGTAATGACCCGGTTCGATGAGGGAGGGAAGTGGTCATCGAGGCTAGAGAGCTTATATAAGGAGCGGCTTCTCACAGACTTTTAGGATGACGAAAGAGGTAGGAATGAACTGAATCATTGTTGACACCTGATTTTTAATTCTTTCTTACTTTAATTTTTAAAATAATTAATAAAAAAATAGCAAAAAAAATCATAAAATTGCATTCGTGGTCAGAAAAATACACAAAAATAGTCATTGTTTCTATTTTAATTTCCTTTTCATTTTGACATCATAAAAAAGAAAACTCAAGTTCAATTGCATGTGTTCGATAATGCATGAAGTTGAATATGACAAAAAAATATATCATTTAAGTCTTTTACTTTATAATTTATAATCTGAGATCTTGACATTCAATATGATGCCTCTATATTTCAATTTGGCCTAGTAGTTCATGGAATTCCCGTTTTGATATCATGAGGCTAACGACACGAAATCCTTTCGTTTTAATTCTTAGGATGCCAACTTCAATCTTCTCGGCACTCAATGATGGAATGGCTTCGATCTAAGGGACGGCACGATAAATAAGAGAGACAATGGAAGGAGCCGGACATGAAAGCAAGAAGGAAGCAATAAAATACGGTAAAGAGGGAGAATATCTCCCTTTCGGTGGAGACAGGTCCAGCGGGAGGGGGGTTTGAGAAAAATAAATAAAAAAGAAAGCTAGAGTGGCTGGGAGGATCCGAATCTTCGTCTGCACGAGGGACTGAGCATGAGGTTTCGGGGACGTCTTTTAAAAAGGGAGAGAGGAGTCCCAAGGAAAGGAGAGGCTGGCCGAGAAATTTTTTTTCCATCGATTGTTGACGCCCTCCAGCAGCCGACGATGAAAACCTCCAGTCGCGATTGAGACCCGCTGCCTCAGCCCCGATACCTTCACTCTTCTTTGCCACCGAGAGCCATCACCACCTGCACCACCAAGTATAGCTTGCTTCCATCGAGCGTGTCGCTGGCGCGACACTTTGCGTCTCGCTGGCGCGACACGTTGTGTCTCGCCGCAAGCTCACTCTGCTGAAGTCGAACTGACCACAGACCCGCGGATACTGCCAAAGTCGAGAGCTAACGCAGCTCGTGCCGTCGCACTCCATTCACGATCACTTCCAGTCATGCCATATCCAGTCCCAACGCCTCTGCTTTGTTCGTCACCTCTGCTTGTTAAGACCCGAGACGAGTCATCCCTAAGACCCCGATGATGCGCCTGACTATCCTCAGCCGTCGTTGCATCTCAACCTTCGCGACTTCATGCCTGCCAACGTTCCTGAGGCCAGTCTGTCGCGGTTCCGAGTCCCGCTGGTGTGACTCGAACCCATGAGCAATCCGAGCTTTTGAGACCCGAGCAACCAGATCTGGGGTCTATGTGAGCCACGACGCCTCTCACCCGATCGTACTTTGTACTCCCCTGTCCCCAGCTTCTCAACACAGTCTAACACCCTCAGCTACCCGACGACCGTGTGGTTCCCCGGCGCCGTTGTCTAGTCTCGGCGTACACGACTCACATTCCAGACGACCTCGGCGTCGTTGTGGTTATTACCGTGGAGCTTCGCCAGTTCACCCGTCGCCGACCCGAGCTTCTCTAACCATAGCGCCGCAGGCTTCGAGGGCCAAGAAATTTATGACTCACTAGCTTCGAAGCCGCTGCTCGCCATCTTGACGCCAAAGCCGGAGCTCCTGTTCGTGACCTGAAAGATGCCTCGACGTCCGAAACCTGCCGACCTCATGGGCGTTGCATGAAGGAGATGATGAATAGTATCATATGGTGGCAACTCATTTGTTTTCTTTTTTGTTTTGGGTTGGTCAACTGGGCTAGCGAAAAAAAAGAGAGAGGAAGAAGCAAAGAATGGGTGGGCCTGGTATATCTGCATTTTGGGCCCATTCGTGGGTTGGTCCAAGATATATGTGAAGTAAGGGTTGGGCTTTAGGGAGTTGAGCCCGTGGAACATATATATATATATTTACGCATATAGGGACGGTCGCATGTCAAGGCTTGGTGATTGAAGATCGGCGTCCAATCAGGTATATTTTGCGTACTCAATTCGTGCGTCAAAGTTAGTTTCTTTAAATATCGTCATTATAGACTTAATTTGCATGTATTTATTTCAATCTAGTAGTTAGCTTGTTTATTTGGTCAAGTATCGTGTGAGATAAATATATATATTTCGAAAATATTAAAAAAATAATAATAATAAAATAAATAAAATCAAAAAAATCAAAAAATTAAGAAAATTCTAGAAAAATTGAAACGGGTCAATTGAGTGACCGAACCTATTTTTGACATTGTTTTACTCCGAATTCATTCCGAAATGATGATTTTCCCCTTTTTGGGCTAATCGTCCATATTGTCTCAAAATTACAACTTTACTCCTGATGGGCAAAATCATGTCTAAATCATCCCTAAGCTTGATTGATACTTCTTTAGGCTAATAGAGCCTTATTAGGAGTGTATTGTTGATTTGGTGTGTTTATTCGGCATATTTGGATTCATTGATCTGTGCATTCTATTATTGATTGTGATTGCTAAGGATAGTCATTCCTATTCGCATGAATTCCTAGATTTAGGATTCGCACCTCACCCATCTGCATGAACTCTTAGTCAGGAAAATCACTCGCGTTAGGTACCGAAAGGGCGTTGGTAATGACACCGACGTAACCAAGTCCCCGAACCCAAAATCTCTGGTTCTGAAGAACTGATCGATCTCTCCCAATCGATCAGTAATGTTTCCGGTCTACCCTCCAAGAAAGACCGGGTGGCGACTCCAAATGCATGCACAAGTTGCACATGCCACCACGACCACACTGAAGGTCGAAAGCGATCGACTCTTATCGTCGAATCCCTCAAAAATACTCCCGCCGCGATTTGGTATGGGCTTGGGAGGGCCCGCGCCGATCCAAGACCCACGATCGGTAATCCATTAGCCGCGTCCGCTTTCGGACGGGTCGCGACAATCATGCACCAAACAGAGGGAGAGCAATTTTGAAATATATATGTGAAAACTGGAATTAACTCATGGAGGCATCTTTTGACGTAACGACAATGCTTAACTTTTCAAAGTTAAGCGTGTTCAAGTAGGAGCACTTCCAAGATAGGTGACCTCTGGGAATGTACCCACCTGTACACCAAAGAACAAAATCGCGAGACTCGATATGGAACGGGCCAAAGTGGACCATACCTTAATGAGTTAATCTAGGATGTCACCATATTTTATCAAAGCGAGACCTCCTCCAGTAGGTGTGCGGTTCGGAGACAAACTAGGCAAAAGCTATTTGGGCCTATAATGACCCAATCCGATGAGGGCAGGGAGTGGTCATCGGGACCAGAGAGCTAGGACAAGGAGCCGCTCCTCACTGGATTCTAATATGGCGATGGGGCATGAATGAACTGAACCGTGCACCGAATAAGGGGAGAACGATTCTGAAAATATGTATGTGTATGTGTGTGTGTGTGACAATTGAAATTAACTCATAGAGGCGCATTTTGACATAACGGCAATGCTTGCTCTAGAACTTTAAAATTAAGCGTGCTAGGTGGGAGCACTTCTAGAATGGGTGGTCCCACATGTACGTCAAAGGACAAAATCGTGAGACTCGATATGGGCAGGCCAAAGCGGATAATGCCTAGTGAGTTAATCCTTCAAATTTCGACTCTGAAAACATTCATAAAAGATCGATCTAGATTGATTTTTCCCAAGTGCAAATTATGAAGTATCATAGGGATTAGCTTTCCTGATTTAAATACTTGTCTTTGATTGTACGAGCTTCCCATTTATACTTTATGCGTCTTTTACTTTTACCATAACCAATTTATGATTGGTTTTAGTCATCGAGATTCAAGAAGGCATAGCCTTCAAGAATGTAATGCCATCAACTTTTTGCTTCGCTAAAATTTCACGCGACTTCCTTATGGTTTCCAATATATTTTCGTGCAACTTTTCCACCGCTTGGGGAAATTCTCTCTGCTCTTGTAGCAATTTCTGCACTCTTCTACTACTTCGGCTTCTTTCTCCTGCTTAATCATCCCCTGTTCCATTAGCTATGGCTTGTGATGTCTTTCCCTTTAACCTGTCTTCACGCCTGTTCTCATCCACCAACCTTGCTTCGCTTATGTCATCCTCCTCTTTCTAGTTCTTCTGCTCTCTTCGAACCCTCAAACCTTTTCTTTTTTTTCCCTGCGTCACCTTTCTGCCTTCTGTCAAATAGAACTGATATCATACGGTGTGTTGCTTTACGCTCCATGGAGAATTCACAAGATGCTTCTGTTCGCCTGGCTGCGCTCTGCAAAAAATTGGGTAAATTAATGAATAGCAAGGACAAAGCAAATATCTCGGATGAACCTATAGATACATGTGAAGCTACTCTGGTAGGCATATTGTTTAATCATCCAGGTGTTAAATTTATGGCTTTCCAAACGGCCATTAAAAAGGCATGGCGGATAGAGAATGTGCTTATTAACTCCCAAGGGCAGAATTTATACAGCTTCACGTTTCCTACAATGCAAGATAAGGAAATGATTCTTGCAACAGGACCCTGGTCATTTGCAAACCATTTGCTTGTCCGAAAGAGTTGTGAACCCCACCTCCCCTTACGAAGCTATGATTTTTCTAAATGTGCCTTTTGGATCCATGTTTTGGGATTACCACTAGGATGGCAGACTAATAACATTGTTGAAAAGATAATGGCGCGAATAGGAGTGGTTCAGCAAGTGAAAATTGAGTCGAGGTCCCCTGCTGCGCCACTTATAGTGAAGGCTCGGGTGGAAATATCTCTTCTAAGTGAGCTTCAAGTAGGCATTCTTGCCAATTATCAGGGTCTAGAACTATGGCTTGATTTCAAGTATGAACATCTTCCTACTTACTGCTACTCATGTGGTCTCTACTTACTGCTACTTATGTGGTCTCATAAGGCACTTTGCTAGGGATTGCCCATCTTGTCCTTATGAAGAGAGTCGCTTTGAGTCTAACACGAACAGTAGCCATGGAAGCTGGCTTAGGGTTGAATCTACTGATTATAGTCCATTTTGGCGGGTGTTCTATAATGACCAACAAACTTTCTTCTCTACATTATCAACAAGGTCTTCATCTCCTTCATCAGCAAGCCTTCAGCCTCCACAGGCCACTCTACTAGCCCTTGATAGCTGTTCACGGCAACAAATCAGCTCACCTTCAATGAATGCCTCAACACATACGGACACTACCACACCTGATATGCAACCAGCCTATGGAGATTATTTCTCACCTACATCAGATGTTGGGTTTGGGAAAGTTAACCATCAAGAGGTTGCTGGCTCTAAGAAGATAAATCTTCCATAGATTCCTCTGAAGCAAGAAGTCGTCTCCTTTGCCCCCCTTACACTGCCATCCACCCAACAAAGCAAGACTAATCAGCAGCAGTTTTCAAACCAACCAACCACAGCTGTGGCTAAGTTTACCAGAAAACAGAAAGGGAAACAACCTCTTGGTTCTGTCTCCAAGAAGTCCAAGAGATACGCCCCTTATCTGAATTTAGCCACCCCTGATTTGCTTAATGAAGCTCAGCTCATTGATACTCCAGTTATGCAGGAGGGACTTCTCCCTCGGGCTCCGGTAGCTAGCCCAAATAAGCTACCATCTACTCCATGACGATTTTGTGTTGGAACTGTCAGGGGTTGGGCAACCCTCTGACAGTTCGAGAGTTTCAGGCTTTGGTATCCCGGGATAGGCCCAACCTGGTGTTTCTTATGGAGACGAAGCAGCCAGATGTGGTTGTTCATCGTCACCAACAGAGGCTCCCTTTTTTGCATAGTTTCACTATCCTGCCGGTCGATTTCGTTGGGGGTTTGACGCTTTTTTGGAATGAGGCAGCGGCTGTAAATATTCTTTCTGCCTCTCCTTTGTATATCCACTTACTTTTTACTGATGGTGACAACCAACTTACCATGGAGATTACGTTCATTCACGCTCCAAACTCGTTTCAAGAACGTCGACAGCTATGGTATGAGCTTCAATGTATCCATCAGCATCTCAACCACCCATGGCTTTGCATAAGGAACTTCAATGAGGTTCTTTATGAATGGGAAAAAATAGGAGGTCGGAGGATTGAGCCTTATCGAGTAGCTGCTTTCAGACATTTCCTAACAGCATGCTCACTTATGGAAATCGACTCTAATGGTTGTACCTACACGTGGACTAATAATAGAGTGGATCCGGAGTGTGTAAAAGAAAGATTGGATCATGCCTTCTGCACTTTAGATTGGCGCCTCTTATGCTTACAGGCTGAAGTATTCGCTCTGCCACCGGTGGGTTCAGATCATAGTCCTCTCCTGCTTTCTTTTTCTCAGTCATCTCCCCCCCCCCCCAACGACGTCGTTTTAAATATGAAGCGTATTGGAATGAATCTGCTGATTGTTTCCATTTAGTTCGTGATATCTGGATGTCTCCAATGAATAAAGCTGAATCTTGTCCCATGAAACTACGGCGGGTCTCGCGACGGTTAGCTCAAAGGAGTCGCGGTCACTTTCCTAATGCTGGGACGGCCATTTCCTTGCTCAAACAGAAGTTGCCGGCTTTGACAAATCAGCCAAGGAGTTCACTTACCGATATGGGGAGTATTGCTCATATAAAGAATCAGATTGAAGTGGAAACGAGAGGAACAATATTGGGGTCTTCGATCATACAATGGTTAACATACGGGGATAGGAATACACGCTTCTTCCACGCTACCACAATTCAAAGGAGACTTCGCAATCGAATTTCAATGCTTAAGACAACACAAGGAGAGTGGATTCGAGGGCATTCACAGCTGCAAACTGATATCCTGTCTTATTTTGGTGATCTATATTGCACCTAGGGCAGCCGACAGTTTGAACCTATCCTCAATCATTGCCCTGCTATGATTACCGAAGATATGAACATGATTTTATTTCAAGATGCAACAATTGATGAAGTTCAAATGGCAGTTTTCCAACTAGGACGATCAAAGGCACCGGGACCTGATGGACTAAGCAATTTGTTTTACCAGCATCTTGGGAAACTATACAACGTGATATTCTTCACATGGTAAATGGTTTCCTCCACACGGGTAAACTTCCTCGCTCTATCAATCAAACACATATTACTCTTATACCAAAGGTGCCTCAACCCGAGAGCATAGATCAATATGTTCGATAAGCTTATGCAACTTTTCTTGCAAGATTTGTTCGTAGCTCCTAGCCAATCGACTCAAACCACTGTTACCAACTCTTATACGCCCCGAACAGAGTGTCTTCGTTGCGGGAAGACAAATTCAGGACAATATCTTAATAGTCCAGGAAGTTCTCCATCAACTTCGAGTTAGAAAGAGAAAGCATCGATTCCGGGCCATTTTGAAACTTGATATGCAAAAGGCTTATGATCGAATTGAATGAGATTTCTTAGAAGCCTGCTTGCTTCGAATGGGTTTTGCAGCTAGATGGGTAGCTTGGATCATGGCCTGTGTCCAGTCGATTTCCTTCAGCATTCTATTAAATGGCAACCCCTTACCAGAATTTTATCCTTCGAGGGGTTTGAGACAAGGTGATCCTTTATCGCCCTATTTATTCATTCTTGCCTCAAATGTTCTATCATACATGCTAGCTGATGCAATACAAGATGGGAGTCTTTCAGGAATTAAACTTAATTGCCATTGCCCAACTTTATCGCATCTACCATTTGCGGATGACTCTATCTTCTTTCTTGAGGCTAAGATATCTGAATGCCAGAACTTGAATCGGATACTTCATCAGTATTGCTATGCTTCAGGACAAGCAATAAATCTCAATAAGTCTGGGATGTTTTTCAGCCGTGGATGTCCTCAACGGTTGAGGAATACCTTGACTATTGAGATGAGGGTACCGGAACTAAATCATATTGGGAAGTACTTAGGTCTCCCCTCCGACTGGGGTCAGACAAAAAGGGAACTATTCTCTTGGATCATGGCACGAGTCTATAACAAATTAGAGGGTTGGAAAGAAAAATTATTTTTGTTTGCAGGGAAGGAAATCTTAATCAAGGCAGTAGTTCAGGCTATTCCACAGTATGTCATGACAGTCTTTAAAATACCCCTCTCAATTTGTCGAGCTATTGAACGAAGAATTGCAGCATTTTGGTGGGCAAATAAAGATGCAGCTTCTGGTTTACATTTGCGAAGGTGGGAGCTTCTCAAATGTAGCAAACCTGAAGGCGGACTTGTTTTTCGTGATCTAATTTGTTTTAATCATGCAATGCTTGGAAAAACTACATGGAGGCTTCACTCTGATCCTACCAGTCTCTGGGCCGCGTTATTGAAGGGTCTCTACTTTCCACATCGATCTTTTTGGGAGGCAAGGAATGGGGCTAGACCATCTTGGGGATGGCGGAGTCTTTTGACTGGACGTAATGCTATTGCTCCCTACGTACGTAAGTCGGTAATGGAACTAGAATTCGGATGCGACTTGACAGATGGCTACCTTCTGGACCTATAGGAGGGCAATCGGCATCATCAGAACTACAACTACTTGCTGATTTTATTACCCCATCATTTCAATGGGATGAAAATCTCATTGCCAACTTTCTTCCACCCTAAATGGTTGAAGACATAGTGAGAATACCACTGTCTGACCAGAATGTTGAAGATAGACTGATGTGGGCACCTTCTACTACAGGTCAATATTCGGTTAAAACAGCATATCACATGCTCCAACAGGCCACCCTTCCTCAACTCACAAGGGACCCTTCTACGTCTTATCAAACCCACCCTCGACTGTCGAAACAGATTTGGAAACTTTTGTGCCTCCTAAGATCAGACATTTCCTATGGCGAGTATGTCAGAATGCATTATCGACAGCCGCAAATCTATTTCGAAGGGATATCATATCTGATCCTACTTGTAGCATCTGCCACCAAGCTTCGGAAACGGTTGAACATTTACTGCTACTGTGTCCCTGGACATCACAGGTTTGGTCACATCCGTTAGTTAACATGCCAATTCTTCCTCAAGGAATAATAAGAATTGAGGAATGGCTAACAGACCTGTTGAGGAATTCATCTCTAAACATGGATTTGGTCAATCTTACAGCTCATATCTTGTGGCAGATCTAGAAAACTAGAAATGCAGTTGTTTTCAATCGACAATTACCGGATCCTGAGTACACGGTGTATGTTGCAATGGCTAATAATCCAGCTTTTCCAGATGCCTAAACAACATACGACTTGAGACAGAAAACCAACCTGTACTGTGGAAGCCTCCTCTGTCGGGGACCCAACAGCTTAATGTTGATGCTTCTTTTTTCGCTGGTGACCAGTTAGGAGTGGTCGCTGGAGTTTTACGTGACGAGCTTGAAACCTGCATTGATGGGTTCGTACGGGAGGTTCATGCTATTGATACAGAACAAGCCGAAGCGTTGACCTGCAAGGAAGGAGCAAAATTTTGGCTTAATAGATGCCAAACTCTCAATGATCAACAATCTATCTCGCCTTCTCTGGTAATCAAATCTGATTCCGCGAATGTGATAGATGATCTTACCTCCATGGCCTCGCGCCTGCAAGATCAGCGTATCCCTATCCCGAAGCTTCGATCGACTCACACATCGTGGAAATCTTTGCCTATTCTGCTGGATTGTGTGGGTATCACAATGCAAGAGGGTCTCCAGATAACTTTTAATTACTACTCAAAAAAGGCTAATTATGTAGCCCACTAGCTATGTCAGGCCCACATGCAACGTAACTTGCCTAATAACTGGGCTATCTCTCCTCCTTTTGTACTTAGGGCTTTACTCTCCTTGGAGGCTCGTCTCTCCTCTATGCCGTGTACTGAGTGATGTTTAATACATGTTTCGTTTTCGTGCATTATTTAGCAAATTTGAGTTTTGCATATTGGACTAAATTTACTTATGATCGAAATCGAAGTTATCAATTTTTTTTTTTTGGTCGAATCGAAGTTATCAATTTAATCGGTCATAAATTATAGCCTCTGGCCAATAATCATAAATAAATTAATTAAGTATAGCCGTTACAAATTCCCCCCTCGAAAAGTGCTCCAAAATTTTGTAGCTTTTGCAAATTCCAAAAAAGTTTTTAAAAATAAATAAATAAAATCTGCACAAAAGAAAGAAAAGGGGTTTACTCCGGTCAGGCCTCGCTTCAGATTAAACGATCAACTGCTGTTCAGGCATCAAAAGCTCTCCGCTTTGATCGGCTGTGCTTGATCGAGAGATCGACGCCGACCCACCCCGACGGAAATGGAGTACCCATATGGTCATCCCACCCACAGACACCACCAGAGAGACGACGACGACGACGAATACCGAAGAAACCGGCCCTACCCGCCACCCGGATCCGCCCTCCCAACCGACGTCTACGGCCAGCCTCCCCCTCCGCGCCCACCCTTCTACGGCGGGGGCGACGACTTCGCCCCGCCGCCGCCTCCACCTTCCAACGTGTACCATACCTCGCACTCGCCTCCCCCTCAGCGCCCGCCCTTCTACGGCGGCGGCGACGACTTCGCCCCGCCCCCGCCTCTACCTTCCAACGTGTATCACACCTCGCACTTGCCTGCCCCATCTGCTTACCATCCGCCTCGGGACGATATCGCCTCCGGTTACTCGTCCCCCTACCCTCCACCTCCCCAGAAATTTTATCAAGGATCGACCGAGTACTCCCATTACCCGCCGTCGGCGACCGTCGAGCACGTGGCTCACGAGGTCAGTGGTGGAGCTGTTGGCTCTTATTTCGCCAACAAGCCCACCTACAAAGTTTATTGCAAGGCCGAGCTCAATTATTCTCTCACTATTAGGGACTCCAAAGTCGTTCTTGCACCCTCGGACTCCAGTGATCCTTATCAAGTATGCTGTTTTGCTTTGCTTTCGCCTGTCCCCCCGAATCTTGATCTTTGGTTCTGTCCGATTTTTTTCAAGTCGGTGGCTTTTTGATGTGGGTCTGGTTTGATCTGCCTAATTTTGAGCGTTTATCAGCTTGGTTGAGTGCTGTTTGATAGTTTTGTTCGTTGCGTAAGTTTCCTTAATTCTTTTAACGATATGGAGTGGCTTGTATGATTTGATTTGTTCAGAAATGGTACAAAGATTTGAAATTCAGCACCAGAGTTAAGGATGAAGAGGGGTTTCCCTGCTTTTCTCTGATTAACAAGGCCACTGGTGAGGCCGTCAAGCATTCTGCTGGAGCCTCTCACCCGGTAAGTTTAACTCTAAATATTCAATCTGAAGCCTCTGCAATTTTAGGATTCCCATTTGAGCTGCAATTAGGATAGGAAAAATGATCTACCTGCATAATCTGGCTGTAGAGTAGAAAAAGAAAAAAAACCTTGTGAGATTAGTCGTAAGCCAAATATCACTCGTTTGCGAGTTCTGTTTCGATGACCGTGATACTTTAGCTCATAAGAACGTGGTGAATCTCATTGGTCAACAGAGCTGTCGAGTTTGTTCTCCTTGTGCGAGCAAAAGAAGCTCTCAGTCTTCCAATTATTATAGACTCCGATAGTCAGGAATCATGGTTATGGGTGTTCCCTTGTATCAACTTGCATGATAAACTTTGGAAATTCAGGCGTTTGTTGGATTAAATTGCCAGTCATTCGCTTTAGTTGCTGCCTAACTTCTGAAATATAATTTTTCTGAACTTTTCTTGTTTATGTAACTTCGAGAAGAGAAGTGTGTCATTCTCCAACTTTCCCTTAGTTTCTGAATGACATAGAGACTGAGGTTAGTCTCAAAATGGCTCATTGTAAGCTATATCTGAATATTTTTTGTCTTCTGTTCGATTGTTGTCAACATGATCCTCTGCTTTGGTTTCATTTTTGGTAGCTAATTGTTAGACTCAAAAGAATTCTTCTTGTGGTGTGAGTCCCTTTTTTCTTCTGGCTACCATTTTAGTACCTTTTTCACTGCCTGATCATTGTCTTGCATTTTTGCCTTTGCGAATGCTAACTTGGACACTACTGAAAAGGTCGACCACTTAGACCGAAAAAATGAAAAGGTCGACCACACTCTAAAGTCAGCAATGTCTTTCAGCTTTCGTGCAAAAGCCTGTTTGCACTGAGCCTTCGCTTTCGTTGCCTCGACTTGAGCTTCATCTCGACATGTGTATTTTTTAGCCAATTGTCGGGTTTGGTTCAGCTATTATAAGTTTCTATGGTTTGTTCATACCTCATGTTCGCTCACCAGAAAACGAACAAAGGGTTGATATATATTTTGGATGACGATAAATGCACCTTGTAATCATACATTAATGAGGGGCAGACCCACTTTGAAGTCCAAGGAACTGCTTAATTTAATCCTTAGCTCTCTAAAATATTGTTGGTATCAGAGCTGCAGATATTTGTCAGATCTAAGATTTGCACCTTTCGTAATCTGCAGGTACAGCTGGTACCCTATAATCCAGAGCAGCTTGATGCATCTGTGCTGTGGACAGAGAGCAAGGACCTAGGCCATGGTTATAGAACCGTAAGGATGGTTAACAATGTCCGCCTTAATCTGGATGCTTTTCATGGTGACAAGAAATCCGGAGGCGTCCATGATGGCACAACTATTGTGCTCTGGCAGTGGAACCACGGTGATAATCAGTTATGGAAGATCACCCCATATTGTAAGTTTCTTAGACGCAGAGGAGAGGAGTAACCTTCTTGCGGCTTGCCACTTGTTTTTCTGTCTTTCATTTGTGAACTATTTTGCGCTCTGTTCTATTTCAGTGTCCTACAGAATTGTGTCCACTTTTCTAAACCCACATATCTTTTGATTGTTGATGCAGAATACCCAGGGGGGCTGTGTTCCTGAATGTGCAGGTTGCATCTTTATTTGCAGGATATGCGGTTTGGTGGATTGTTGTGGTTCCATGTGAGTTTGTGTTGTTGTGATCTTGAGCATTGCTTGCATCTCCATGTGTGATAAAGACTCGACTACTATTGTTATTACTCTCACTTTGGATGTTACGGTGCTATCATTCTGTGTGTGGTTTGCACCGCGGACTATAAATATGCCTGGTAAATTGGTAATCCTCTGCATCAAGCTGTTTCAGATGTCGCGCGTGAAGATAGATATACTAGGTCGCGTATGTCTCATGAGTGCGAGAAGAGCATGTTCTCATGTTTGCATGCGCTGCTACATCGCAAAGCGGCAAGGCGAAGCGACAAATATGATAGGAGCAGCAGTTAAACTTTATAGCTGCTGACCTTTTTGTGTTAAATCAATCATTTCCAGCATTTTTCTCAGCCGACTCCATCATCTCTCATGCTTACATATCTGATCGTGCGCCCCCATCTCGAGTTCCTTTGGACTTCACTTCGAATCGGAAGTGGGTCGAGATCAGTTAAAGATTAGCCTTTCGCGCACTGATTCTGGGAGCTGGACATCAGGTGCTCGATGTCCCGCGGAGCTTCTACCTCGGGCAGATTATGGTACGTACACTTTTCGTCCCGCAGTAGTTCCGAGGACAGGCTCTTCAGCCATCATTAGAGGCTGCTGTCCCCTTGAGGTGAGTTTAGGAAGTACAGAGCTGTGTTGCTAAGGCAGAGCGAGGCTTTCCTTCGACGTCTGAATCGGGCCGAACTGTGCAAGTCCGAGGTCGTCAATGCCCTATAAGAAATTTCTGGGTCCTAATCTTAAGCCGAAGACAGTGCGCATCAAATAAGTACACAGCCTCTCTCCCTCCCTCTCCCATGATCACTTGACACATCTTTTTCCTATTTTCAGTATAAACCAAAGTCGAATTTACTTTTCCAATGGCAAGAAATGATAGGAACCATTACTCAAATCAGAATTCACCGAAATGGACCACAACCTCCCGGAATTATGCTCGAATGCTTCCAGCTCCAGGGCACGCCGGATTCTATGAAACTCGGCTTGTCGTGACGTGTTCTTGTTGACATTCATAAACAAGACATGCGCGCCGATAGACCTACGGGGGCTGATCATGACTTCACCTCTGCCTCCGAATGCTTCTTTAATTATCAAGCTTGCCTCGCCCTCCCATTCAATTGTGAAATTCTCGACCTACCGTGAATGGAGGTCAAGTTACACTCGTCTCATGCATCAAACGAATCGGTTCGTGTTAAAATGCTCTGAATATCACGTTGGTTAGATTTCTGTAGAGTGATACAGCATTACTATACTAGTATTATGTCTAATGCTGGGAGACCATGCCTGCCCTAATTGGCACACCGATCCCGAGAGCGTCGTAAATTAACACTCAGATTCCCATTTTTCTCTTCTATCTCGTCGGGATCGACGCCAAGATTCCCACGACATTGCCGTCGATCCTCGAGCCCCAATCATTGTCACTAGTTATCACTACTTAACAAGCAAAAAACACCCCAGTTCATGCGCTGACATGACATATTCACACTCTTCCCAGGCACAAACACCAGCGAAGCAAAGCCTTGCGCTAGACTCAAGAGGGCCGAACGGGATTTCAGAGCTCAAATGCTGGACTCAAGTTGAAATCGCATGGCCACTTGACAAATGTTTGTTTTTGCTGTGCAGCCATTATGCAGCTTGTTCCCAGCTTCAAGCAATCTTGCTGTACTCCAAAGGAGATGGAATATATCCTGCTCTGAACATCAACCTCTCCAAGCTAGCAATATCTCTTTCCTGTGTTTTGGGACTATAACTCATGGTTAGCTTCAGTTTTACGAAGATGAGTCATATTAAAGATGGTGCTGCAAACTGGCACTACTGATGCTAGCATCTTCTTCTAGATGCCTGTTTTGGCATGAATCTTACCCAATTTCACTTGTCTCTATAGCGTTTAATTTGTAACTTTCATGTGACCTTTTGAGAAATAATTTCGCTTTGTAATGTGCAACTGATGACCAAGATAGGAGTAAAAAGAAAAAAAAAAACTTTCAACTCCCATTGTCGAATATTAGCTTTTCAGAGACTTACGCCGCCCCGTTGACACCCTTCGAACTCTAGTTTGCAGGTATAGCACAATGCATAGCATTTCCGCCCAATTCCACGAAAGTGGGAACCGAATTTTCGCCCGTGTCCTGAACTCCGTATTAGGGTTCCTAATCATTTCGTTCACTCGAGATCCAATTACGCGAGAAGATGTGTAAGTGCATCAAGGACCGTAAAACCGTGTTCCATCTCTCTCGCTCTTATCCGATCAGCCAAGAACCCACTTTGATGTAATATGATTGTCCACACGACATTTCTAAAATAAGAAATATGAAAAGTAGATGTGGAGAAGAGGGGAACAGTTAGATCTTAGAATCTGTCTCTGGTTGTGGAGGTGGTGAAAAGTGAAGTAGCCAGCATCATAACCACTTGATAAGATTCTTATTTTAGGACATGACATGATTCACTAATTAAATCTCCTCTTACGTGTTCCTATGAAACATGCCGCTCGCACCCTCTCTTTTGTCAAGATGGGAAAAGGGTGTGGCCTTTTGAGCACAACATGCACATCTTTCACATTGTAGATGAGCTCCATTCCCACTTGTCAGTCCGTTAGTGGTATCAGTTAGGGCGGTTAGGTAATGGCACAGAAAGAGAGAAAAGGTTAGAATGGGAAAAAGGGAGGGGAGGGGGGAAAAAAGAGAGAGCCCTCGAGGACTCTAACGTTTTACAAATCGAAAACGAAAAGTCAAGGGTGTTTGACTTTTGAAAGAGAGGCCGCTTTTAAATTGGTGGGATTTTTTGTAATGGAGATTAGAGATGTGGCACAGGGAGGGGGGTGGAAAATAAAGAAGGTATCTTTCATTGGAGGTGACAAGTGATCCCTTTGCATGAGAGGCCACTTGGTCCAGATTTAATCTTATCCTACGCGTCTCCATGGCAGCCAAGGCTGTATTTGGTAACACTCCCTAAAAGTATTTCTGTTCCAATGTGTTCCCGAAACACTTTCGCAACAGAACGCGGTGTGGTAAAAAAAAATGTTCCAAAAGTGTCCTTGAAGCCAAAAAAAAGAAACAAAAAAAACTTATTTCTTGGTTTTTGAACACTTTTTAGAAACAACTCGAGGGCGAGCTCGTGCAAGCCGCCGCCGCCGCAGCTGCCGCCCGCCGACGACCAATAACCGACAGCGGTCGGTCGCCACCGATCGCCATCCATCCTTCCTTTTGGCGAAAAAAGTGTTATTTTTTTTACTTACCAAACTCGTTTCTGTTCCTAGAAATCGTAGTCGGGAACAGAAACAAACACAATATATATATGTTCCAAATATGTTTTCACGAACAGAAACTATTACCAAACGCAGCCCAACTATCTCGCCCTTTGAAACAGTCGCTAAGATCTGAGGGGCCTCAATCAAAGTCGCTATCATTTACAACAAAAAAAAAAAAAAAAAACAGAGGGGACATGTTAACCGAGCGTCCCTAAGGGACACTTTCTAAGGCATGTTCAATGAAAAATGCCCGAATTTTCCAGAGGCATTGATCGCGCGTTGGACGAGAGGAGCGGTCGGGACGCTTGAAATCGTGACGTCGCCTTTATTTAGATGCTCATCCCTTCAATCAAAATCCTATAAAAGGGGGGTAGATTAAATTAAAGCACCCACTTGAACCCTAAGTCAACACTTTTTATTTATATGGTCGGAAAGGAAATTAAGGCTTAAGATTTCCTTGGATTAATTTTACTTGAAAAGGAAAAGAAACGGGGAGGGGAGGGGGCAATGCGAGATCGCCGAACGATAGTGACGCCCCAACTTGCACAGTCTATAACGTGGCTTTAGAGAGAGGGGTCATGTGTATGACTCGAGAGGAGGTGGGATGACGTCATTATCTACCCATCCAACGGTCCTGATGGTTGGAGAGATGCCGTCGTGGGCACATGGGTGGGGATGCGGGGCAGTACCGAAAAAGTGCGGGTAAATTGTTTTTAAAAGAAAAGTCTTAAATTTATTGTTGGCGATCTTGAATTATTATTACTTTTTTCAATCTAATACTAAACATTTTATATTTGTATCAATTCAGTTCATTTTGCCAACTTTAATTTTCCGAGATGGCATAGATGTCGGTCGACCGCTAACGTAATTTTTTTTGTTTATAAGTGCTACTATGTTTTCGAAGTTTTTTTTTTATATTTTTGTCCTTTCCTGTCTTTTCTGTTCTTTTCTTTTTCTTTTCTTCTCATTGTTCTTCCAAGCGTCACCAATCGACGAGGGCGAGACATGGGCGAGGCCGACCCTCGCCGTCGTGGGGGCGAGGTCGAGCTCGCTCAACCATGGCGAAGCGACACTTCCCTTTGGCTGGTCGTCATTTCGGCAATCGACTGGACAGAGAAGAAGAAGAAAAAATAAATAAAAAAAATACGTCGAGTAATATTAAAATAATATTAGAAATTATTCACGTAATTGCTAGCCACCGGCAAAAGTCAGTCGGATGGAAGAATTGATACAAATGCAAAAAAATTAAGACTCGATTGAAAAAAAAAAAGAGGATTGAATTGACACAATTGTAATAATTTAGTACTATTTTTGTGATTTCAAAAAGTGCTAAATTCACTAGGTGTGTATCAAGTAGGTCCTCTAAACCTTTTTAACTACACTAAT